>APFE030112250.1:4929-55593 GCA_000404065.3 Pinus taeda
AAAACCCTAATCTATTACGGGCTTCGCACTTTAGGGGGCAATCTGTTACACTAAAATTTGTCACCATGACTATTTACAGTTAGTATGGCTCCATCAACAGTCATACTATCCTCCTTGGCAAGCCTCATACCTCTGCTCTCCATGTCAAGCTTCAAAAAAGAAAGAAAGTCATTAAAAACATGTTTATCTCTAGATATGCAGTTTCTCTCTACCTTACCTGCGTGTACGCATCCCAAGTTCACAATACTTGCGTCCTTGCACGCTTTGTATGTAAAGGGGTGGGTGCGTACTCCTGTAAAGGTCAAAAGGCATGAGTTTCATCTTAAAAAAGTTACTTGTGGTCATTTCTAGAGCATTCTAGAAGATTGTTTGACGTGTATTGAGCGCCTCCAGATGGTTCATGCATCCCTATGAAAGAGGAACTTATCCCATCAAGAGAGAAGCTACCCCATCCAAAAGAAGGAGTATCCCATTGATGTTGGACCTGATTAACTTCCTCTAGAACACTATAAATACAGGCATTGGGCCAGAGGAGGGGAGGTTGAAAGCTGAACATTCCAAAGGGTAGATGCTGCTGGAATTAGGACTTCCTTGTAGAAGTTTGTGAGGAGAGATTACCATCCTTTCTTGTTTCATTTGGAAGTGGGTGAGCTTATCAAAGTAAAGGAAAGCTCTTGCTGGACCCTGGGAGGAACTTGCACAACACCAAGGCTCAGGTTGTAATGGTTTCGTTTGTTTCCTATTAATACAAATAAGTCCATTCTTCTCAACAATTTGTTATTAATGAGTTGTTTCATATACTCCTTGGTCTATATGTTGAGTACGTTTTATTTTATGAGATATTTAGGTGCTATTTAATCGTTTGATTGTTAGTGAATGCAAGTTTCAAAGTGAAGGAGGAGCTCATCTGGATCGACGAGGCTGGACTACTACAACAGCGTTGGACTACAGGTAGGATCTAAAAACTTGATTTCTTGTATGGTAAATGCATGTTTAGAGAAGGATTGCTCTTAATTGTCTTGTTTGTCACTAGAAAGTCTTAGGCTTCTAGGGAGGTTGGTTTTGTCCGCAAGATTAACTCTTTTTGCATGACAATGCCTTCCTTCTAGCGGATCTTTCCCTATCGACCCCGACTCATTGCTTTGGGGCAAAGATCTAGAATCCATTTGGCAGTACCTTGGGGTTTGCAGTCATTAGTGGCAGATCCTTCGCTATCGATAGTGGGAAACCATCATTGTCTCTTGATTGATAGATTCTTATAGGTGTTCAACTCCAGCTCATCTATTCACACTTGTTGGATTGCACTGGGTACCTTGACGCTCATTATCATTATCGGTGAGTAGTCTCGCGTTTGTTAACGGTATACATTAATGACTGGTAATCAAGCGATTTCTCACATGGTCGACTTCAGGTCGACTTCAGATCATTTATTCCCATGGTGTAGAAATGTACCACAGTGGTCGGTGAAGACCTCAGGTTTTATCAGCATTCATTGGTTCACTTCCCAGTTGCTCTTGTTGCTGCTAGTTGATACCACTCCACCTTATATGTTGCAGTCAGTTATGGCGACATTCTATATGCTGGCACCTGAGTTTGCAGTGTAGTACCATCATTTTCCATCATGTTCAGTTGGTACCTTTTGGGATCAGTCTTTGATATCAGTGATTCGTTGCATTTTTCAGCATCATTGACAGTCTTATATGTGATATTCAGACATGTACTTGTTCGATCATGATCAGTTGATCCATTATGTATTTTCCAGTCATTTATACTTGTATACTTAGTGGATCCGATTGTACTTGATATGCGAACATGCTTTTCTTTCTCTGAGCATGGGTATGCTCGCCTCAAACAATGTTTCTTTCTGATCTCCTTTTGTGGCTTGGCAGGCTAAATTCTGGTGAAGTCCTCCTTGGTTTTTAACAGATTTCCTTTCCATGTACTTGCTTAATACATTTCAACCATCATGTACCCCTTTTGACCTCATGTATTGGGGGCATATGTTATAGCTTCAAATCTCACTATTATGGTTTGTGATGCTGCACTCATGGCCTAGGGAAACCCCTCCTTCCAGACTTGGTCCAAAATTTAAAAAACAATGTTTTTTCCCTTATACGCGACATTGCCCCGAGTTAAACGCGTGTATACGCAACCCGCGTATATGTATTAAAACTTTAAAAAAATATAAAACTCCTTAATTTCGGGTAGAGATCACGCGTTTTACCTGCTAGTGCCCGTGGCCCAACTATTCCCAACCAACTCCCAACCAAAAACCTACTTTGGGAGAGGTATAAAAAGACCTCAAAGGGAAGGCCTAAAGGAGGAGAGAAGAGAGAGAAAGGTTATTCTACTGAGGTTTTTCCCCTGACTAGGTCTGAAGACCTTTGTGCCTTCTGCACTTCCCCCATTTGTACAGGAAACCCTTGTTTCCTTGTGTGTTGATGTTCATCCACTACTTATGACATCATGGAGTGAGTCATGGAAGGAGTTTGCTAAAGGCTTGAGGCTGGACGGAATCCGAACGAATATTGCTTGAAGCCTACGAAAGGTTATCAGGTGAAATTATTCCTTTTAGCAGCATTTAATTTGTCTAAAAATAAGAAACATGTCTTGGTTCCTGATATAATTTTCTTTATGTTATGTATCCATGTTGGAATTCTATGTGAATGGTTGTTTAAAGTTCATAACTAACTACCTTCCTTTATAACATGAAGATGATTTCTTTATAAGTCTTTGTCCATATACTGTTGTGTTCTTTGGAATTGGTCGTTTTGCAGGACAAAGGAGCAAAAGGGACTTGTAGAAGGGTTTGGACCCTAAAGGACCTTCTCAAATGTAGGACCTAAGGTACACCCCTCTTACTATAGAATTTTCTTATAATAGAATAATGGTTGTGTGAATGTGTGTTTCTCTGTTTAGACAACTTTCAGTCTGCTAGGGTTTCAACCCAAAAGCCCTAGGGGAGCATTTCCCTCAACACTTTCTAACACCATTTAATTTTGTAAAAAGAAAACAAACATTCAAAAAAACTAATATTGCTTCCATGTTCCTTTATTTCCAGTCATAACATCATTATGGAAATTACACAGTATAAATATAAAACAATCCACCATTAAATTTATTTTTAAGATTCAATATTACTTATCTTTATGAATTCAACCAACCAAGGAATTAAAATGCGAAGAAGACTCCTCCACCCATTGACCAGTGAGATTATAAATTATGTCAAAATCTCCCTAGAGCCTCTTTGATTTCCAGAGTAGTTAGAAGACAATAGTTTTTTTTAGGCCTCAAGACTCCTACTCCAATAAAAAAAATCTTTAACTTCAGGACTTCCACTAGCTCTATCCTAGCTCAAGAACACCCTTTTGGTAGCTTCCTGTTTCACCGTCCTGCTTAAGATTTTTTCTCTCCTTTTAGTTGCCTACGACCCCTCTTTCCTCTCTTGTCTCTCTTGGATTATTTTCACAAAAAACATGTTTAATCTCTAAGGGAGAGTGAAGTTACTGTCTCAACTACTTGGAAATTAAATATTTTCTTTTTAGGGTCTTTTCCCATAACTCCATGACTTGTCATAACATTTTTTTAAAGAACAAAATAAAATAAACTTTATCATTGAAAGTTTGGTATGGAGTTCCTATAGTTCTTCTGATCAGAGAAGTTTTTCAAGATTCATTTTTGGTCTCACATCAGTCTCTCATTATCAACCCACAAACGAGCCATCCCAACCTTTAGCTATTGAATTGTTTCTAATAGCATAGCATTTGTATTTTGGTGTTCTCCCTCCTAATTTAATCCACATTTCCGGATTAGCTCCTCAAATTAGTATAGGACAATATTCTACACATGGCCTTAATGGTGGTGTACTTCCAGATCCTCTCCTCATTGTGCTTCCTCTATGAACATAATATATACTTGTTATTCAATTTCCCAACTAGGCCACAATATTGCAATGTGGTTCTAATACCACTTGTAATACCCATCAATAATTCCAATGTAAAAAAAATTATTATTATCACTTCTACATTTGTTGTAAATCTAAATAGTCACATGTTGTTTTTTTGGTACATAATAAAAATAATCTTAGAACAATGATGATACTTTTATATATATATTCGATCCTTAGTTGAAATACGTATTCATGTATTACTTAACATTAGCCAAACTTATGATGACATTCACACGTTTAACTCCTTGGTAGATATGTTCCATATTTATAGTTCTTATGAGGTTAAGTCCCTTGGTATAACACAACCCCACCTGGATGCAAAACATAAGTTTTGGAAACTTCGCATGGGTATGTGGTGGCCAATATTGATGATAGATGGCCTCACTCCACTGTTGGTTCCTTTGATCTATGATTGATGTAAAACGTTAGGGTAGTTTTGGGGTAACTACACCATAACCTTTGGCAGACTTCAGTCTCATTGAATCTCTTGCTCCCGAGGAGCGTCTCAATGAGATCAAACAACCCTAGCTCAATTGTAGCAAGCATAACCATGCCCCAGTCTATAGGTACTCCATTTCCTGAAATTATTTGGTATTTTCACTATACTAGATCTTATAGATTGTTGCAAGGTTTTAATTGACAACCCTAGCTCAATTGTAGCAGGCATAACCATGCCCCAGTCTATAGGTACTCCATTTCCTAAAATTATTTGGTATTTTCACTATACTAGATCTTATAGATTGTTGCAAGGTTTTAATTGACAAGAGGGTTTATTTGAGGAGGGTTTGTTTTAGGTTGACGTGGTATAATCCCAGCGAGGGCAATACACTTAAGTGGATCCCATACCACGACGATCTCCATTGATAATTTTTAAACATTTCGTATTCCCAAAAGGAGGGTTTCTCTTACTATCTAGAACTCAGTAAATGTTATGGTGTATGTGCAAGTTCTTTTTGACTTGGTCTTGAAAATATTTACAGGTAAGGTTCCCAACATTACATGCGAATTATTTACGATAATTCCCTCCCTAGACAACAAAAATAATTATTCCTTCTTCAGTTTTGTTATTAAAGGTGAGGTTTCTCTTCTACTAACGAGGGTTAATGGTCACTATGTGTGCGTTGTTCCTTTTCATTTCATGATATGTGTTCATCGGCTCAGAACTCAAGCTTTGGGTTTTGCAAGTGTTCATCTCTTAACTAGCATTCTCTGGGAAAGGAAGGGAAAATGTCCCAGTTTACTCTTACAAAAATTTGGATTGCTCTTAGGGGTTGGAGAGATAATCTCTCTTTATGTAGGTTGTATTTTTGTTAAAAATGTATTTTTTAACCCCATACAGAAATTACCTGCATACGAATTCTAAATCACAGGAAAAATAAAAATGTGAGAGCATAACACATAAAACACATATACACATAGATTTCCCATTGGATCCCAAAATCGGGACTACTAGCTTGATTTCTCATTATGTTCCTTTCAATGTTACAATACATATTTATACATGCTGAAGCATCCAATAGCATGGACCAAAAACCATCGCATCCAAAACCATGGACCGAAAACCATAGGTAAGTTCGCCCAACCTAATATAGGGTCAAAAATTTTTTTTCCTGGGGTGCTGCCCCGGACCCCTTAGAGGGGGGCTACCCGCCCCCCTTAAACCCCTCAGATGGGGTAGGCTGCCGCCCTCCCTGTGACCCCCGTTGCACAATCGACGCAACAAACGGGGGGCTCTGCCCCCCCTCTAACCCCCTGGTTCACTACGTAGGTTAGTCGTGGAAAGAATATAACACAACCCAACAATCTCCCATCTGTTGTTTTCCTACCACAGGGGGCCACAAGAGAGCTTAGTCATTTTTCCAGCCCTGAAATGCCCATTGTTTCTCTACACCAAGAGAACTTCTCAGAGCTCACAGATTTTGTCAATGCATCTGCAGTATTCTTTAAAGTGTCGACCTTTACCAGCAACACCTTTTTGTCTTCTATCATATCCCTCACAAAGTGATACTGAACATCAATGTGCTTTGTCTTTGAATGATAAGTAGGGTTATTTGGTAATAAAATTTCACTTTGGCTGTCATAGTTTATCCTTATAGCTCCCTGTACTAACCCCATACTTTGACACTATCTTTGCAACCAAACTTCTTCCTTGCTTGCATGAGTGGCTGCCATGTATTCTGCTCTATAGTTGATAGTGGCACTACAAATTGTTTCTTACTCATCCAACTGAGTGCACCTCCAAATTGGTTAAACACATATCCACTTTTAGATCTTCTCTGATCTAGATCTCCAACGCAGTCTACATCAAAAAAGCCATGAATATCCAAAACTATGTCCGATCCTAGTCTTGCTTGGTAGCACAAACCATAAACTCTACTGCCATGCAAATACCTAAAAACCCGCTTCATTTTTTTCCAATTTTCCTTCCCTGGTTTTGACATAAACCTGCTCAATACTCCCATTGCATGTGCAGTGTTTGGTCTAGTACAAACCATTAGATACATCAATATATCGGCTGCACTTTCATATGGAACATGAGACATGTCCTCTTCCTCTTCTTGTGCCTTGGGACACTGTTCAACAAATAACTTTACACCTACAAGAATAGGAACATTCACCAATTTACTATCTTGCATATTAAACCTTTGCAATATTGTCTCGACATACTTCCTCTGGTTTAATTATAGCTTCCTCTTTTCTCGATCTCTTTTAGTTTCCATGCCTAAAATATAGTTTGTAGCACCAAGATCTTTCATGTCAAGTTTGGAGGACAATTGGGTCCTCAAATCCTGGATAATTTCTTCATCATTTCCAACTAGCAACATATCATCCACATACAAGACTAGATAAATAACAAAGTCACAAATTAGTTTAAAATACAAACAATGATTTGCTTTTCTTCTGGTGAAGCCAAGTCCCCATATAAATGTATCAAATTTCTGATACCACATCCTTCGTGACTGTTTTAGCCCATATAAATACTTTGTTAACTTGGATACTAGTTCTTTCTTACCCTTCACTGCATAGCCTTCAGGCTGCTTCATGAAAATCTCCTCTTCCAAATCCCCATGAAGAAATGTTGTCTTCACATCCATCTGCTCTACCTCAAAATCAAAAGCAGCAGCAACAAATAACAATAATCTAATAGAAGCTACCTTGGCAACAGGAGAAAAAATATCACCAAAATCAATTCTCGGTACTTGAGAATAACCTTTTTCTGCCAACTGAGCTTTGTATTTCTCCACCTTTCCTTCTGCATTTGTATTCTTCTTGAACACCCATTTGCTACAAATGGGTTTCCTTCCAGCTGGCAACTCCACCAGATCCCAAGCCTCATTTTTGTGCAAATATGCCATTTCATCAACCATGGACTTTTTCCAGAGTATTCCATCCTCTGAATCTGCTACTTCCTTCACAGTTTTGGGATCATCATCAATAACAGATAAAGAAAAATTTGAATAAAAAGTAGATGGACTGTACCTTTCGAGTTGCTTTCTTTCTCGAACTGGTCTTCTCACACCGGGAGTTTGTGGCTCTTTGTCTTCTAATTCCTCCTCTCCTATAGAGTCTGATTCTACCTCCTTAAGCTCAAACTCTATCTTCTCAGGATCCTTTGGTTGGAATTCATGTTTAATAACATCTTTCACCTCTCTGAACACCACATCTCGGCTATACATAACCTTCCTTGCTAGTGGGTTCCAGAGCTTATAACCCTTTAAACCATCCTTATACCCAATAAAGATGCATTTTTCAGATTTACTATCCAATTTGGTTCTTTTCTCCTTTCGAACATGTACATATGTATTGCATCGAAATACCCTCATATCTGAAAGAGAGGGTTTCTTACGAGTCCATACCTGTTGTGGAGTCTTGTCATCCAACATTGATGAAGGTGATTTATTGAGTAGGTAACATGCTGTCTCCACTACCTCTGCCCAGAATTCCTGTCCTAACCTAGCATCACTGGGCATGCTTCATTCCCTTTCCATCAACGTTTTGTTCATTCTTTCAGCAACTACATTTTCCTCAGATGTGTATGGAGTAGCCTTCTGTCATGCTATACCACACTTCTTACAAAATTATTGAAATGCCTTGCTGCAAAACTCTCCATAGTTATCTGTTCTCAATGCCTTTATCTTCTTCTCTGTCTGGTTTTCCACCAGAGCCTTAAATTCTTTAAACCTATCAAAGACTTCAGATTTCTTCTTGAGAAAATATATCCATGTATTCCTTGAGAAGTCATCTATAAATGATACATAGTACATAGACTTACCCAATGATGGAATCTTCATAGGTACAAACACATCATTGTGCAAAAGCTCTAATATTTGTTTCACCCTCTTACCACAAGAGGGGAAACTCACCTGATTCTACTTCCCATATACACAATTTTCACAAAAATAAAAGTCCAGAGAGCTATTACTCATACCTTCTACCATAAATTTACCATGAAGTATTCAAAGGCCCTTATCTCCAATATGTCCAATCCTTTGATGCCACAACATGGTATTCTCTCGAGAGACCACTAGATTTTCTACTCTACTTTTAGGAACCACAGAACTCTTACACCCATCAACAATAATGTTGCATTACAGCTTGTATATATTTCCAATATGAATTCCCCACATCAGTACCAGTTCCCCCCGAAACATCTTGTAGGTATCCTTCTCGAACACTATTTTTACACATGCATCATCCAACTTGCTTACAGAAATTAGATTTCTGGCCAATGCAGGAATATGCAAAACACCTGGAATTGTTTTAATCCTTCGACCTTGAAACATCAACTTTACTTTTCTGCAACCAATGATTCTATCCTTCCTATCATCCCCCAAGAAGAAATGACCACTATCAGATTTTTCATACTCGTAGAACCACTGTATATGGGGAGTGAAGTTCAAGGATGCACTTGATTCAATCAACCATGCTTCATGATATACATGTGTACTTAAAGAAGTGAATTACACATCCCCACCTTCATCTGAGGTGGTTTTCGCCTCCACAGAGGGAGCCTCATCAGATCCCTTTACTTTGTTAGGAGCTTTAGATTTACAGTTCATTTTGTAATGCCCTTCCTTTCTGCATTTTCAGCACACCACCTTTATAGGTTTTGCTAGAGACTTAGATCTCCCTCTAGATTTATATCTCCCAATCAATGACTTATTTTTGTTTCTGTTTTGGGACCGTCTTCGTATAGACAAGGAATCACCATTCTAGCTCTCCATATTTTTCTGTCTCATCTCCTCCATCAGCAACGATGATACTATTTCATGAAACTGCAAGGCAATTGGATTGTTACCTATTGCAATAACCAAACTATCACATGAATCCGGTAGAGAACACAACTAACTAATGCACTTATCTTCATGTGAAATTTTAATATAAATAGACAATAACTAACTTACCATATTATTAAATGCATTCATATGATCTATCATCAAGTCTCCATATTTCATCCTTAGGCCATACAACTTTTTGCATAGGAACAATTTTCGCCAGAGACTTAGATTGGTACAAAGTCCCTAACTTGTCCCACAAAGCCTTCATCGTAGTCTTGTCCCCTGATACATCCAAGAATACTAAATCTAAGACACACAATCATATTGTGCTCTTTGCCTTCTGATCCAACTTCTTACATTCTTCATCGGATACTCCCATTGGTTTATTACTCAGATCTATCACGATCCACTGATATTTATCCACCAATAGATCCTCCATCTTGAGTTTCCACAACTCAAAATTCTAACCATTAAATTTCTCGCTCTTTATATTTCCACTCTCTGCCATCTTCTTTCACCACCAGAATTGATCCCATAGATCTCCCATTAAATAGGGTCTACCATAGGCGTGAGCGAAACCCCTCAACAACAAAGGCATCCCCTTGAAGCCAAAACAACTCTAATATAAAATGTAGGTTTTAACCCAGTACAAAAATTACCTGCATACAAATTCTAAAACGCAGGAAATAAAAAAAGCGAGAGCATAACACATAAAACACATATACATAGAGATTCTCCCCTGGATTTCAAAACTGGGACTATCAACTTGATTTTTCATTATGTTTCTTTCAATGTTATAATACATATTTATACATGCCAAAGCATCCAATACAATGGACTGAAAACCATCGCATCCAAAACCATGGATTTAAAACCATCACGTCCAAAACCATGTGCAAAAAACCATGCACAAAACCATAGGTAGGTCCTCTCAACCTAATATAGGGTCCAAAAAAAAATTCCTTGCGGTGTTTTCGTAGACCCCGTAGAAGGCAACTAGATGCCCCTATGAAACCCCCTGAAAAGGGGGGGATTTTGGCCCCATTGTGACCTCCCAACTGCACAATTGGTGAAATGAAGGGGGTGATCTCCCCCCCCCCCTAAAACCCAAGTTAACTATGTAGGCTAGTTGTGGAAAGAATATAACACAACCCAACAATATAGTCAAGGAAGTGGAAATCACAAAAATAAACCAAAATGACCTTCCACACATGCTACAAAACCTTCAGGAGCCAACCAATCCTTCCAGGGGATCAAACCCTGACGAAACTTAACATTTTACTAATTTGGACCCTCACCTCCTCCCATGAAAAGTCATGTATGTGACTGAGGCCATCTAGTTTCTCCCACAACAAGGGAGTGAGTCACTGTAGACTTTTTCAGAGAGTTCTGATCCAATTACCCTAGATTCTGAGCCACATTTTTCATGCCAGGACTCAGGTGACTGCCCAGAACTTCATGAAACCTTTAAAAATGATAAATAACACAAGAGCAATGTTACTAATTCAAAAATATGATCAATGAATTTACTGGACCCATACTAGCCATGATAAGCATTTCATCAAGCACATCATAAATATGTAGTATACAGGTCATAACAACATATCTAAACATAGGGGTATCATACGTATCTCGACATTGTCAAGGAGGATTGGTATATCCTAACAATAGTTTCATTTTTATCTATTAAGTCATTTACTCATTAAAATTTCATATGCTAACCAAAACATGATGACAACCAACATGATAACTACCATAAAACATATTTATAACCAGCAAATAACCATCAATATATCAATGAGGAAGTAACCGGTAAAGCCACATAATGATAAGAAAATTTACTCATGGAAATACCAAAGGAAAAATGTCTCTTATTAACATATGAAAATACAACCATTTAAATGACTTCCACGTACCACTGGGTCATAGATTAGGCTGAACCAAATATGTCTTTTAACCAATCACCCCCATGCCATATTCGAAGCATGAATGTGGGATCTCATGAAACAAAACAAACAAAATGAAACCAGCACTTCTAGAGGCTAAACCATCTCAACCCTCAACTAATAATTCCACCTCACGATTCGACATAACTAACCATCACCAGTTTGGCCTCTACTCAGGGTGTCTAGGGCTCTAGATCATTTGTTCAAACCAAAGGTTCTATTACTACTAACTCAACCCACAACTATTGTCGGGATCAAGAGATTTTTTCCACCCACGGCTTCCAGGACTAGTAACTCAACCCACCAAGGGCTTAAGATCGTTTTTCCTACCAATTCTTCCAGGACTAGCCACTCAACCCAAGTGGTTACGGGGGTTCCAGATAATTTGTCCAACCAAGGCATTTGAGAACTAGTAACTCAACCCACAACCATAAGGAACATGAGAAGCAACCATAGAACAAAAGGAAAGATCCACAACACCACGGATATTCATGATATGTCAAGGTTAGTCAAATACATCATCAATCTAGGAAATACTTAATGCCAAGGAAAGAACAAAACCAATAAACCACATGCATGTGTCATTCATGCCGAAACTAGCAAGGAAACAATACATGCAATGTGATAGCTACAAATAAATCTAGTTGTAGTTGTTTTTCTCATTTTCCTATTATGCTTTCCCTCTCCTCCTTTTCCTTCTTGCTCTAATCCCAATTATGCCATAGTCTTGCAAGAGTGCTCCAATAAGCTCTAAGTGTCCAAGAGTATGAGAGAGAGAGAATAACACGAGAGCTCCAAAACTAAACTAACAAAAGTGTAAACTCACAAAAGCTATGGATTTATCCTCAAAATGCTTTTTATTAATGAGGGCTCTATTTTCTTTATTTTCCAATACTTTCCTTCATTTTTCCTCTTCAAATGTAACTTAATACCTTTCACCTTCCTTTTCTTATATTTTCTATTATTTTAATATATGACACTTGCCCTTCCAAAGTCTTTCCCATTTCCTTTCACAATTTCTATAGCCATAATAAAATGAATGAACACCCACTATGATGTTTCTTCCTAACATTCATCTTGGAATACGTGTCCTATGGCCTTTGTCTTATATTTTTTTACATAAATTTTTAATGAGAGCTATTAAAGAAACATATAGAGCTGAGAGGTGTCACTGGTTGAAAGTTGGAGGAAATATCAAGTGAACCAGCATACTGATTGTTATCACTCAGGTTGTCACTAAGCTCCTTAAGGGATACGGCCGAGGTAACCACAAACCAATCTTTGGATTGCACGTTCTAGCCCACCTGCAATCACAGAGGGCTCTCTCTTGATGATTTAGCTTTGTTGATGATGATTTTAGGCTATTCATTGGGTTTAATGGGTTTTGTTTATGTTTGGGTGGTGTTTGAATGGAAGGAAGATGCTTTCAAGCAGAGAGGCATGCATAGAGTGATAAGTTTCAAACCATTGGGCATGGAGTCAAGGAGTAGAACCACAGGTAGGCTTTCTTGATCACAAGAGGAATATGGAGCAAGGTAGTTGGACATGAAACAACCTTCAAGCTAAAGAGATGGAGTGAAATGTAAGGAATGAGAGGCAATTAAGAATCTCTCAATCAACTTAACAGAGGGAAGGAAAATGAGCTCTATATAGGGGCAGTTAAGAATCCCTGGATAACTGTCATACATGGTGAATTAGGGAAAATATGAGCCAGGTGGAATTCATATTTATGCCTAAAATAGATGAAAACATAAAGAAACAAAAAAAATTGAGCATAGAGTGCAATTAAACAAATTCTAAGCTAATCTTTCTTTCTGTTGTTTAGATAATGATGTACGAATGGAGAAACAGAGGTAAGAAACACTTATTGGATCATGTGCCAGCACAAGAATTCCACAGTCACTCTTCAACCATTAAACACAGTACACAATTCATTCTCCAAGCTCGTAAGCAGTCTTTGATTATAGAAATTATCAGATATACAGTGCGAGTGTCTGTTTAAGCAAAACATCCAACCAACAAAAACCAACCCTTGTTACATTGTTCAGGGCTGTTTTTATAGGTAAAATATCTAGAAGTATTTATTGCAACCGACCTAAACAGGTCTGCAGGAAAACATTTCTTAAACCTAAACTTGTGCTGAAATTAAATGCATATAAAATATCTATTGAGCTATGCCAGAAGCAACTGGATCAAAAGAGTTAATGTAGTGTCTTCTGTGACTTGGTGCAGTGCTTTTGCAATAACTGAGCTTTGAGCTTTGGTCCACTGATCTTATGTGAGTTTTAATGTGCAGTCACTGTGATGATGAGCTTTGAATGGTTCCTTAATTTCCTCTTGACGTTCAAGGATTTATTTTAATGTTTTTATTCGCCTCGAGCCTTGAGAAGATCTTCATTGATACACTTCGCTGCAACACTGATACTCTTTGACATGGATTTTGGCTTCACATTTGCTCTGATACTCTTTAATGCCTAAACTGGGTCTCTCTCTTTCTTCGGATACATTAAAACTACAAAATCGGTCCCTTTCTACCCTTTTCGGTGCAAAAATGGCTATGGAATCAAAAGATTCCCTAAAGATTCCCCAAATTTTCCCATTTCTCGTATCAAGGCTCGAAAAATGCCTCAGAATTTGAATCCGGGCCTCCTAAGATGCGTTTTCGTGCTTGTGAGCCCTTCTTTAGTGGGTGACCTCAGCATGATGTCAGCGGTGGGTCCTGGTAAGGTGGTTGACATCAGCGGGGTGATGTGGCAAGGTGACGTGGCAGAGTGACGTGGCAGGGTGTTAAATGGTGCAGTGCCTTATATGTTTTTGCGATGCGATAGAGGTAACTGAAATGCTGTGATCTGCGATGAATTTGCAATGAAACTTGTCTTAATGATAAATCATGTTTTAAGCGAAATATATGAACGAATGGAGGCATGTGGCGAGGAATAATTTGTGATGCGATATGCTCTTTTGATGCGATGGAAATGTCGCATCGAAGCTAGAGAAAGCGGCATGTATTTAGGGAACATGATTCTCGCGACCACCGATTGCCGACTTGTGATATCGCATCATCTAAAAGGGGAAGCGGCATATATATGTGGCATATGGTATTGCGATATCCCGATTTGTGAAATGGTATTGGCGGAGAATCCATTAGGGAGGACAAGAATGAGCAACCTTACCTTGAGACCTGCGACAGCGATAATCGAGTTGGAGGGGAATCCAAAGGGATCAGAAGAATGGTAAGTCAGTCGGCGAGGGTTATTTTGATCGGAAGAAGGGTATATATGCTTTTGAAGAGTATTTGAGGCCTCGGGAGGGTCCGAAAACCTAAAAAAGAAGAATTTCATGCTTTGGAAGGAGTCCATTGCATTGGAAGATTGTTTTAAAGGGGAAAAATGAGGGTTCTTGCTATGTTTCAGACAATCTTAGCAATTCCAAAGTGTACTTATGGTTATCTTTCAACCATGGGGGGAAGGGATAAATATATAGGGGAGTTATTATCATAGTTTTTAGTAGGTGAAGGGGGAATAGATAGGGAGCTATATAATAAAAGTTAATAGTTAATGTGACAGGTGATAAGAAAGCGCTAAGTATGCGAATCTTAGGCTATGAAGGGGAAAAATGATTTATAACGAGAGTATGAATATTCTTTGGGAAAAGCAGATATTTACCAAGGAAATTGATATGAAAATGATGAAACTGCGAGATATCAAGCAGATCTTGACCTCTTTGGGAAGTTAGTGAATGATTTGGGGAAGGAGGAAGAAGGGGGAGTTAGACATGCCTCACTTGAGTCCTTCAAATGGCCACTTCCTGATAATTGTGACCTGAACATATATGACACTTGAAAACATGAAATTGGTCACAAATCAACATTCTGCAACCTCAAAACTACCTACCCAGCCTACTTATCTAGCATTTTCTCTTCTTTTTGGTTTGGGTGCACTTAGACTTGCAGACCCAACTTTTCAACTTTTACTTTTTCTGTCCTCCTATCTACATCTACACTTATTTCATCCAGGGGCTCAGATTAAGATGTTGAGCACCCTTGCTTCTCTACCTATCTAGGAATCTGCCAAGATTAAGTTCTTTGGACAGATGTTAATTCTCTACATTCTAAAACAGGAAATTGAAACCTAGGGAGACCAAGATTAAACTGTTTGGACCTCCCGTTAACCGAAAATTCTTCAGAATGGAATATTACCTCAAAATTGCAACATAGCAGTGGCACTTGAACTGGCACATTCTCATGGCATCCTTCTTTGGCTTCTATTAGCAAATATGGAACATTGCAGCATGCAAAGAATGACATATTTGGCATGTAAAAATGTCAATCATGAAAGATGAGTAACCTGCTGCAGCAGGAGGCTAACAGTGGCTCCACTTGGGGATGGCTTTTCTTTGTGAAAAGCCAAGAACAACAACTCAGACTGCCTTGATCTTCTGTTGTAGCTGCTGACTAGGAACACTTCTTTCTGTTAACTGTTAAATGATTGAAACTTTTGAAAAAGAACAGTACTTACCCCCGACTGAATTACTGTGAACTATATAGCATCTCCTTCTTTCTTCTGCGTGCTTATTGTTGTGTACAATGTTACCTGAGCACTTCCCTTTGGAATAGTCTCAATACATGGATCAAAACTGAGGCATTTTGCTTTAAATTTGTCTTTGAGAAGGTTGTTGATGTAACACCAAGAATGTTCCTCCCTTTTTCTGGCTGTCAGGTGGTTGAAGTTTAAAATTATGAGCGCAACCTCCTTTTAACATGAATCGCTGTAAAATATGACGCTATCCCTTAATCCCTTGAGTGTTTTCAAATATATCTCAATTGGTCCTGAGCATATTTCAGTATTTTTATTGCTCCTTTCACTCAATATTTCGTTGTACCCTTATGCTGAAACCAATGCAAAAAATAGAGCCCTTTGAAATAGATGATTTGCATGGGTTGTGCCTTGTAAAAATTGTTGCGATGTTTCTCCTGAGAATGATGACGTGACTGATTATTAAAATAGAGGACTACCTTTGCTCTGTCTCCATAACTTTTCTGCTCGGTTACAAGCAATCAGATTGCTTATACAAACATAAAAAGGATAGCACGAACATATATACAAACATCAATATACAAATATCCACACAGGGGCATTGTATCCCTTTAAAAGGGACCTCGATAGTGTTTCAACATTCGGCCATTTACATGGCCCTCTTCAGTTGTGCTTCCATCTATAGATTTGAGAAAATATGTGTTATTTCCTTGCACATCACTAATCATGAATGGACCTTTCGAAAGAAAATCAAACTTTGCATGTTTGCCCTTGTCTTCTCTTCGTGAATCCCACCTTAGAACTTTGCTGCCAACACAGAAATCCTCGGCCTTGGCTCTTTTATCAAACATCTTTTTAGCTTTTCCTGCAAAATTTGAGCTCTGTCATACACCTGCTCTCTGGTTTGTTGAAGGTGAATGGTCTAATTAATTCTTCTTTGGATGTCATTTGGTTCAGCCTAAATTTACTGTAATAGTTTGATAGTAGGAATGCCCAAAGATGAAGGAAATATGGCTTCCATGCCATATACTAGCTCATAAGGGCTCATCCCAATGGATTTCTTGGTTGAATGTCTATCTGCCCACAGGGAATTTGTGAGCTTCCTATGCCAATTCTTTTTTTTTCTTCCAACACTTTCTTAATGATGTTGATGAGGCTTTTGTTGGATGACTCGGCCAAGCCATTACCTTGAGGATAATAAGATGAAGAGTGGCCCAAGGTAATGTGAAATTTATGGCAGAAATTGATCATCTTTTTGGATTTGAAGGTAGCAGCATTGTCAGTGATGATTTTCTCAGGGCAGCCAAATCTAGAAAGGATATTGTCCTCAAGGAATCAGATAATAGTGGAGTCATTGGCTTGCCTACATGGGATGGCTTTAATCCATTTGGTGAAATAATCGATGGCTGTTAAAATCCACTTGTGCTAGCCTGAAGAATAGGGATGGATTTCCCCTATGAATTCAAGACCCCATTGTTGAAAAGGTTGTTCGGTTGAGATGGGCTAAGGGGAAGAGGCAGCAGTTTTCTTTTTCCTTCAAAGGTTTGGCATTTGTGACATGAGACAGAAATTGTTTTGACATCTGCAAATAGAGAGGGCCAATAATAACCAGCCCTTAAAATCTTGTCAGCAGTCAACTTCGAATATAGATGCCCTCCACAGTCCCCTGCATGGAACTCTTTCATGATGTTGTTGGTTTCTTTTATGGTTAAACAGTTTAGCAGTATTCCTTCATGATTTTTCCAAAACAGGGCACCATCTAAGACACAGAACTTTAGAGCTTTCATCTTCAAAAATATTTTCTTGGTTCTGGACAATCCTGGGGGAGCACACAGGTTTAACAATACATAGAAAATATCGGCATACCATGGGGATTGTAAAAAGGTTTCACTGATCTGTGGAGTCACCAACTCCTATTCATTGTCCAGCTGGTTGATGTCTAAGGCCTGAAGATTGGTTTCGAACATTAGATTGGCTAAACCTTGTCCCTTTATCAGCTTTGTGGGTTTTATCTCGATGTCATATTCAAGAATACTGGCAATCCATTTGCCTCTTTTTCCTTCTAGTCCCTCTTGAGTTAATACGTCTTTTATAACAGAGTTTGGGACATAGGCAATCACATGTGAATACAAAATATAAACTCTGAAGTCTTTCATGGCTTTGACAAGGGCATAGGCCTATTTTTCCATGATTTGGTATTTCAAAGGTGCATCTCTTAAGGCTCGGATGAAAAATGCAATAGGCTTTTCATTTCCTTGATCCTTTTGCAGAAGGACAACAACTATCGTGTGCTCTGAAGCAAAGGAAAAGATGATAAAATCCTTGTCAAATTGTGGACTTGTGAGTACGGGCATTTGAGTCAAGGCGGCTTTGATATTCTCAAAAGCCTTGGTTTCCAGAGACCATCTTACCTTAGCATCCTTTTTTAACATGTTACTCAACAGTCTTATCATTTCTGCTAAGTTTGGGATAAATCTCCTTAGGAAATTGACCTTTCCAAGGAATGCTTGCAACTCTTTTATATTTCTTGGGTATGGAATTTGAAGGATTGCTTGAATTCTTTCCAGATCAATTTTGATACCGTCTTTTGAGATGATGTGGCCTAATAACTTACCTTCCTCAAGGCCAAACAAGGCCCTTTTGGGGTTCAAGGAAATTCCATATTTCATGCATGTCATGAAGATCTGCCTTAGGTGCTTGAGGTGTTCTTAATCAGATTTGGAGAAAGGGGTTAAGTCATCAAGATAGAAAACAAGGAATTCATGGATTTCCTTAGAAAATGCAATATCCATTGCCTTTTGAAAGGTGGCACCAGTGTTCTTTAGCCCGAAAGGCATTTTAACATACTTAAATGTTCCCCAGGATGTGGTGAAGGTTGTCTTGTCTTGGTCATCTGGGCGAACAAGTATTTGATTGAAACCTGAGAATCCATCTAGTAAAGAAACTCTAGAGGAACCCACTACTCTTTGTGGGATATGGTCCATTTTAGGCAAAGGGTAGTGGTCTTTTAAAGAGACCTGGTTTAAGTTTCTTAGGTCTACACACAATCTGATCTCACCTGATTTTTTTCTTGTGGGAACCAAATTGGATACCCATTCAGAAAATCTAATGGGTGCTATAATATCTGCTTCAAACATTCTCTTTACTTCCTTCTCAATGAGGGGAAGAAGCATAGTGTTTATTCTTCTAAGTTTTTGCTTGAATGGTTTTTGATTTGGTTTTAAGGGAATGGTATGTTGAATCACTGAGGTGTCATAGGACTTCAAGTCCTCATAACTCCAAGCAAATACATCTTGGAACTCTTTGAACAAATCCACATACTTTGGTTTTTTATTAGGGGGGAGATTTTTGTACAATTTAATCAATTTGGGCTTTTCTTTTGTCCCTATGTTGTTTTCTTCTATAGCAGCATATAAAGGCTCCATTTTTGGCTTTTTGGTCACATCATTGTCATCAAACATATCGTCTAATCGAGTAAGGCCAAAAGGCAAAAAATTATTCTTCAGATCAATAAACTCAGCCTCTGATCTGGCGGTTTCCTCTAAATGCATTTGTTTCAGCTATTCTATGTTTGCATTGTCAAAAACAATTGGGCTCAGGATTTGTTTTGCTGTTGCAGCTGTTGCAGCCTGTTGATTTTCATTTGTTTGTTGTTGGGAATTGTTCATGGCCTCCGTGTCAATGTTTAAATTTGAAAACTCGCCCTCGAGAGTGAGAAAATTGTTAATGTGGGCATCATTTTCAAATACTTTCCAATCTCTAATATTGTTAGGAACAACGGGCCTATGTTTTATCTTAGCAGTGAAGTGGTGATTTGGCTCAAAGGGAAGCTTGCATGTGCTAGCAAAAGTGGCTAGGGTGTGTGCATGTATGTTATGGTTTCTAGAAATCTTGGCAAGCTCGGATTCAGCGAAGGTATTAAGTATATCTGTTGCAGCAGTCCTATAGGCCCTCATCCTATTGTCATTAGTAACAAAGTTACCTTTCATTTGTTGGATGATTAAATCAGAGTGACCTAGAATGGACACTTTTGTAGCTCCTAGGACTTTGAGCAATTTTAGGCCTAAGAGGAGAGCTTCATACTCTGCCATGTTATTGGTTCACCTAAAATTTAGTCTGTAGGCATGCCCTTCTGCATGATTGTCATGTGTATTGTGAATCCATACACCTGCCCCTGCTCCTAACTTCTTGACAGAACCATCAAACTCTAAATACCATGTAATTTCTTGTTTTTGGTTTGTATCAAGAGTTTCAGTTATTTTAGGATTGGGCAGATCTAGAATTTCTATTTGAGGAGGTTCTTCTTGTTTACTGGCTGCCTTGACTGTTGTGACTATTTCATGGGCATGGGCAACTGGTTCTTCATTTATGCATGTCTCTAGCTCTGAAGCTAAAGGCTTCTCATTAGTTGGAGGATTGTTGTCATCATTAAAAAGGATAAATGAATCCATATCAGAATGGATTGAATAAATTGGAAAATTTTGGGGTTTCTCCTCACTACTTACCACATACTTCATCAGTGTTTCTCTATACAGTCTCTTTGGTTGCCCAAAGACAAATATAGTGGCATAAGAGAGGTTGAGTTGAAGGGATCCTTGGAGTTTTTCTCCCCATGATCTTGATAGGAGCATGCCGTATTTGGTTGGAATGTCAGCAACTACTACGTCCATTAGGATTGTCTTGTTGGGAAACTAAACTAAAGACACACAAAGTTCTTTGATTAAGCCTAAGCATTTCACTTGACTTGAGTCAAAGGAGTATAGATCTTTGTAGGGTCTTGTGACATCAATGTTTAGCTTTTCCATTACAGCTTTGGGAATAAGATTGTGTGAGGCACCTGAGTCAAGCATAGCATTGTGCAATATTTTTTCATGTATGTGCAGACTGACATAAAAGGGTGGAACCGATCCATATGTTGTTTTTCCATTAACTTCTGGACCAAACAGCAGCTCAGGGATATCATCTAAAACATTTACATCATCCCTGACCTCTGGTAGTTGAAGTGACCTTTAGATTTGTTGCCTATACACATCATGTTTGGCATGTTCTGAGAGGGGGATGGATATTTTATGTTTTCCAATCTCTGCTTCTAAATTGAATTGTTTTTCTACTGGAATCTTTGAGTTAATAGTAGCAGATTTCTCCTTTTCAAGAATACTGTCTGTGTTTTCCTTTGGATTTTCTATGTTATGATGAATGACAATTTGTGGTATTTCTGTCTTGGGAAGGTTTTTTGGAGTGCTGTTCAAATCTTCTTTTGAGGAAGAAGGAGGTAAAGGCTGATCAATAGGAGGCTGTATGTCTGATATGTCCTCTACAGTCACTTGATGTGGGTTTGGGACAACAATATCAGCTGGTTCTGTTATGAAAACCTTGCCTTTAATCTTATTGGGTTGTTTGTTGTCCTTTGCTTTGTTTGGTGCAGGGACTTCAATGGTTCTAGTTCTCAGCTTATATTGTTTGTGGACCTCATACAAAGCAGAATCGTAACCTTGTTTAAAATCGAAAGACTCTCCTGTCTTGGTCTGAAATTATTTTACATCAGGGTAGTCTTGGTCTTCTTGAGTGAGAAATATTTGCTACTCATTTTTCGAATCTGTCAAGTTCATGTGAGTCTCTTCTGTGGGCTCACTGGATGTGGATGCCTCTGCGTATTTTTCTTGGAAAGGGGGCCTAATATCATGGTCGGGACTAGCCCTTCCAGCATTTGTGGTTTGATTTTTCCTGAAGTTTGGATTCCTTATGCTGTTGGGCTGTTGTCCTTCCCATGATGATTTCCTCTCAACACTCTCTATTCTATCTCCCAGCCTATGCATGCCATTGATAATAACATCTAATTTCCGGTCTAAGGCTGAGGCTTCTTCCTTAAAGGTAGTTCTTCTCTTGGTTCTAGCTCTGTTTCTTTTGGCAATTAGGTTTGCCTCCACACTAACAACAACATTTCGCATTTCTGCAAGACTTTGAGGGGCTCTTTCCCTTAACTGATAAGCCATTTCAGCATCAAAACCATCAGGGAATTTGTAAAAAGCAATATCAGGTGGAGGTCTTAAGTTCTGTGGTATTGCATTGTAGACATTATTGAACCTTGCACAGTAGTCCAAAACAGTTTCCCGAGGGCCTCTTTTGATAGTGTCATACTCAGATAATATGTGCAAGGGGTCTTTCTTCTTCTCCCATCTATTGATAAACGACTGATATAAGGCTTCTGGGTCTCCTATGGTATTGGCTAGGAGTGCTCTAAACCAAGTGTTGACATCACTGGTCAAACTTTGGACAAAAATTTTCATTCTCACACTATCATCATCAGTCTCATAACTCTCAAAGTAATCCTGCATTTTCTTTGTATGTTGAAGGGCTGTGAAGGTGTTTGTGCCATCAAAATAGGTAATTTTTGTCTAGTAATCCTGAGGCATAGCCCCGGGATTTGCAGGCAGCTATAAAGGTGCATATCTATTAGCCATATTAACATGGATAAGTGGAACAACAGGGATAAGTGGAACAACTAGGCAATTGGGATATTTGGAGTAGTAGTGGTGGTATGCGCAGTGGATGGATGTGTGGAAACATGGTTTGTAGAAGTGAATGATGAACAAGGGGAAGTAGGGTTTGAGCGAAACAGAACTTTAACAGGGGTTGCAAAATGGCTACGCTGAACTGTTCCAGGACTGGAAGCAGTCAAACCTTCTTGTTTCTCTTGTTTTCTAAGGATCTTAGGAATTATATTGGGGTTTTCAAAAACAGCTGGGGGATTTGGATCTGGATTTGATCTTGTGTAATGTGAATGCTTCTTGGGAGCCAGCTTCTAGCTTGTTTTTTTGGAATTTTTCCAACAATACAGGTTAAACATAAACTTTTTAAAGGTCAGTTTCTTCCTCTGTGGAGCTTCGAACTGGTTTTGTGAGATTATCTAAGGAAGTCCCCAGTGGAGTTGCCATTATGTTACCACTCAGGTTGTCCCTAAGCTCCTTATGGGATACGGCTGAGGTAACCACAAACCAATATTTGGATTGCAGGTTCTAGCCCACCTGCAATCAGAGAGGGCTCTCTCTTGATGATTTAGCTTTGTTGATGATGATTTTAGGCTAGTTATTGGGTTTAATGGGTTTTGTTTATGTTTGGTTGGTGTTTGAATGGAAGGAATATGCTTTCAAGCAGAGAGGCATGCATAGAGTGATAAGTTTCAAACCATTGGGCATGGAGTTAAGGAGTAGAACCGCAGGTAGGCTTTCTTGATCACAAGACGAATATGGAGCAAGGTAGCTGGACATGAAACAACCTTCAAGCTAAATAGATGGAGTGAAATGTAAGGAATGAGATGCAATTAAGAATATCTCAATCATCTTAATAGAGGGAAGGAAAATGAGCTCTATCTAGGGGAAATTAAGAATCCCTGGCTAACTGTCATACATGGTTAATTAGGGAAAATATGAGCCAGGTGGAATTCATATTTATGCCTAAAACAGATGAAAACATAAAGAAACAACAGAAATTGAGCATAGAGTGCAATTAAACAAATTCTAAGCTAATCTTTCTTTCTGCTGTTTAGATAATGATGTATGAATGGAGAAACAAAGGTAAGAAACACTTATTGGATCATGTGCCAGCACAAGAATTCCACAGTCACTCTTCAACCATTAGACATAGTACACAATTCATTCTCCAAGCTTGTAAGCAGTCTTTGATTATAGAAATTATCAGATATACATTGTGAGTCTCTTGTTAAGCAAAACATCCAACCAACAAAAGCCAACCCTTGTTACATTGTTCAAGGCTGTTTTTATAGGTAAAATATCTAGAAGTATTTATTACAACTGACCTAAACAGGTCTACGGGAATTTTTTTTTTAAACCTAAACTTGTGCTGAAATTAAATGCAAATAAAATATCTATTTTGCTGTGCCAGAAGCAACTGGATCAAAAGAGTTAATGTAGTGTCTTCTGTGACTTGGTGCAGTGCTTTTGCAATAACCGAGCTTTGAGCTTTGGTCCACTGATCTTATGTGAGTTTTAATGTGCAGTCACTGTGGTGATGAGCTTTGAATGGTTCCCTAACTGCCTCTTGAATTTCAAGGATTTATTTTAATGTTTTTATTCGCCTCGAGCCCTGAGAAGATCTTCACTGATACACTTCGCCGCAACACTGATACTCTTTGACATGGATTTTGGCTTCACATTTGCTCTGATACTCTTTAATGCCTGAACCAAGTCTCTCTCTTTCTTCGGATACGTTAAAACTGCAAAATCGGGTCCTTTCTTCTCTTTTCGGCAAAAAAACGGCTATGGAAACAAAACATTCCCTAAAGATTCCCCAATTTGGCCCATTTCCCGTAGCGATGCGCGATTAACACTAAGCGCTAATCGCACATCGAAAATTGCCTCACAATTTGAATCTAGGCATCCTAAGATGTGTTTTCTCGCTTGCACGCCCTTCTTTGGCAGGTGACGTCAGCCGTGGGTCCTGGTACGGCGGTTGAAATTAGAGGGGTGACGTGGCAGAGTGACGTGGCAGGGTGTTAAATGGTGCAGTGCCTTATTTGTTTTTGCGATGCGATAGCGGTAACTGAAATGCTAGGATCTGCGATGAATTTGCAGTGAAACATATCTTAATGATGAATCATGTTTTAAGTGAAATATGAATGAATGGAGGCATGCGGCGAGGAAGCATTTGTGATGCGATATGCTCTTTTGATGTGATGGAAATGTCGCATCGGAGCTAGAGAAAGCAGCATGCATTTAGGGAACATGATTCTCGCGACCACCAATTTCCGACTTGTGATATCGCATCAGCTAAAAGGGGAAGGGGAATATATATGTGGCATATAGTATTGCGATACGCCAATTTGTGTAATGGTATTGGCAGAGCATCCATCAGGGAGGACAAGAACGAGAAACCTTACCTTGAGACTTGCGAAAGTGATAATCGCATCAGAGGGGAATCCAAAGGGATCGGAATAATGTTAAGTCAGTCGGCAACGGTTATTGCGATCGAAAGAAGGGTATATACACTTTTGAAGAGTATTTGAGGCCTCGGGAGGGTTTGAAAACCTAAAAAAGAAGAATTTCATGCTTTGGAAGGAGTCCATTGCATTGGAAGATGGTTTTAAAGGGGAAAAATGAGGGTTCTTGCTATGTTTCAGACAAACTTAGCAATTCCCAAGTGTACTTATGGTTATCTTTCAACCAAGGGGGAAGGGATAAATATGTAGGGGAGTTATTATCATAGTTTTTAGTATGGGAAGGGGGAAATAGATAGGGAACTATATAATAAAAGTTAATAGTTAATGTGACAGGTGATAAGAAAGTGCTAAGGATGTGAATCTTAGGTTATTAAGGGGAAAAATGATTTATAACGGGAGTATGAATATTCCTTAGGCAAAGCAGATCTTTACCAAGGAAATTGATATGAAAATGATGAAACTGCGAGATATCAAGCAGATCTTGACCTCTTTGGGAAGTTAGTGAATGATTTGGGGAAGGAGGAAGAAGGGGGAGTTAGACATGCCTCGCTTGAGTCCTTCAAATGGCCACTTCCTGATAATTGTGACCTGAATAGATATGACACTGGAAAACATGAAATTGATCACAAATCAACATTCTGCAACCTCAAAACTACCTACCCAGCCTACTTATCTAGCATTTTCTTTTGTTTTTGGTTTGGGTGCACTTAGACTTGCAGACCCAGCTTTTCCACTTTTTATTTCTCTATCCTCCTATTTACATCTACACTTATTTCATCCAGGGGCTCAGATTAAGCTGTTGAGCACCCTTGCTTCTCTACCTATCTAGGAATCTACCAAGATTAATCTATTTGGATAGATTTTAATTCTCTACATTCTAAAACAGGAAATTGAAACCTAGGGGGACCAAGATTAAACTATTTGGACCTCCCTTTAACCGAAAATTCTTCAAAATGGAATAGTACCTCAAAATTGGAACACAGCAGTGGCCCTTGAACTGGCACATTCTCATGGCATCCTTCTTTGGCTTCTGTTAGCAAATATGGAACATTGCAGCATGCAAAGAATGACATATTTGGCATGTAAAAATGTCAATCATGAAAGATGAGTAACCTGCTGCAGCAAGAGGCTAACACGGACACAACCTGAGGTCTTCACCAAATACAGATGTTACATTTCTATGCAATGGGAATAAATGAGATGAAGTTGATCATGTCAAAAATCATTTGACGACTAGTCATTGATATATACTGTTAACAAATGCAGTACAACTCACCAATAAGGATAATGAGTGTCACGGTACCCTAATACAATCTAAGAAGTGTGAATATATGTGTTGAAGTTGAACATTTGAAAGAATCTACCAATCATGAGACATTAATGTATTCTGATTGTCAATAGTGAAGGATTTTTCCAGTGATGATTGCAAAAACTAAGGTATTAAAAAAGAACTCTAGATATTGCTCCCACAATAATGAGTTGGTTTTGATGGGAAAATATCCACTGGAAAGAAGGAAATAAGGCATCCCACATCAACTAGTGCAAGCATAACCCATATACCAAAAATTTGAAAGGACTTGGACGAATAAAGATGAAGTAACCACCCGGATGAACATTTTAGTTTTGCACAAAATGTGTCTAGCACATGAAAGAAATACTCTTAACCAACCAATAATGAAAGCTGACATAGAAACGAGGAATCCACCAATAGGGTCAAATGTAAACCAAGGTACTACACAAATCCCAACGTGTGATAATGTAGGCTGATGTCAAACACAAGGGAAACCACTTAGTCAAAGACCCATGATATTGATCGATGTTTAGCACAAGGTCACTTGTTAATGATGTAAATAGGCCAAGGTGCAACCCTAGGTCTACTCTTAGAGGAATTTGTTAGATTCAATGAGAACAAACCCACTAGGGAGAACTTAATGGGGACCTTCTTAACTGACATGAGTAAAAGACCAAGTAATTGATGTGACATTGATAATAACTTGATAAATCAGGTATAAGTGATAGAAATGATTCAAGGGACACCATAAAATGGAAAAAAAAACGTTGATTTACCTAGAACAAAAGCACAACCTTATATGACTCTATGGAAACACAAAATAACATTGTATAAGTTAGCAATACAGGAGGCATCAAAAACCTCTCCATATGATTAGAATATTTAACTCTACGTGGAGGACTGACTCAAAGACAAAGTTTTGGCTTCCCTAAATTCAAACAAAGTTCGATCCTAATGGAGAAAATACTCATTTTTAAGTTGTCTCTTCAAGGGAAGCATCACTGACACTTTTTTCCATCAAATGGTGAAGAAAGTGTCATGTTCCTACTATTTTTTTGGAATTTTTTTTTGTCTTTTTCATAGTATAAATCCTAAAAAGGAAAAATGAATTCCTATAGTATAATTGAGAGAATAAGTGTCAAGGTAAAGTGCACTAGTACCTAGGTTTGTAAAACTCCTATGCTCAATGTCAGGTGCCAGATACTGGTCACCGACACTTGGGGAATGTTCCCTCTATGAAAAAGGGTGTCAAGTTTAAAAGACTAATGAATTCAAGGCTTGATCTTGAAAGAAGGTCATGATCAAAAGTGGCTTACATACGAGTGCAATGAAGCCAAATTAAGGCTAAAAAATGGTTTCAAGTGGTAAATATGCAATGCAATAGTATCATTGAATAAATGGGAGCCTCTATGGTATAAAGCTAGAATAAAAGAAAAGAGGAAGAAGAATGTGACTTCAACGCAAAGTCATGGTGAGACTAAAGAGGACCCTTTAGCCTATAAAAGATTTGCAACATCAAAAACATGTTCTAATTAGGTTCTAAATAGGAATCCCATGGAAGGAAAGGTTATACCAATATGCTATGGTTTTATGAAACAAATAGTCAGGAAGGTTAAAAAATCTCAACATAGTGGGGTTAACCTTGTGGCTAAGTATCACAGTGTGAGCTCAAGATGGAAAATATAATGGAAAATGATATTAGCCTATATGCCATTTTAGAGAATAATAGGTTCCATGGTAGGTGAGCGGTAATGGAATCGAAACAATAGGAAAACATCACTAAGTGACAAGAAAAATATTCATGACCCTAAAAGAAGGCCCTTCCCAACACTTCAAGTAAGGTAAAAAAGTTCATGAAATTAAAATAATAAAGTAAAAATGGACTTTATAAAGGATAATTTGAGTTTTTTAAGTTATAAAACAAAGTTTTATAACTTACATAACTCATTTTTACCATTCAAGTGTTGAGGATTGAGATTTGGGTGGAAAATTTAGCAAACAAATTCAACCAATTTCCCCAATGAATTTGGAAACCACGAGATGGAAGTATTTCTTGGTCTTATTCCCTTTCATTTAGATTGAATTTCAAATGATCTAATTATTTTTTTGATTTTTTAAATTTATTTTAAAATTGGATCTGTGTATATGTGGATATGGTTCCATCAATTGACATACACAAAGACCTATACATGATTTTATTCTATAAAAATCGTATACACATAGAGCCAAACTCAATAATGAATTTTCTAGTGGTTTAATTTGTCAAATTACTCAATATATTGATCATTTGGAGAGAGAGGAAGCAAGAAAAATTTGATAGGAAAGTCTTGGAGGACCAAGGGCCGCTTGATGGTCTTAATAATTGCAGCTTGCTCAAGTTTTTGATGATGAAAAGTATTAGATCCCATACCAGATTATTGAACATGTTAATAAGATATTGAGACCTTGAGCAGGAACAAATTTTCATAGATTTGGTGCCCCTACAAATTGAATTAGAAGATATTTACTTCATTATAGGTCTCTCAAGGAGGGGATAAGTGGTCAATTTGAAGGGCAAGCCCAATGGGTGCCTAAAAATTGATGATTACATTGTCGTGTACTATGCACTAGGTACTCAAAAGGTTGAGTCACAAATGTTGATTATGAATATCACAAACCTAGCTATAAAGATAACCATTTTCATAATTTCTAGGGTATTACAATCAACATATTTTCATTAGGCTTCCCGACCTACAATGTTTGTAGCAGAAATAAAAATTAATTTCACTATTATCAAAGAAATGAAAAGTTCTTACATATATAATGGAAATAAACTAGCTTAGGCAATGGAAGTTTATCTATGAAAAGAGATGATCTATTAATGAAAAAGTTATTATAGACTATGTGTGAATTTCCTTATGTTACTTAGTGCAACAGATTGAAAATATTGGAAATAACATAAACACATAAACAACTTGAAAACACATTCAAACACATAAACACAACAAAATTTAATAAAGTATTTTGTGAGATTTTGTGGCTACGTCTCATCATCCTTTCACTTCCAATGCTGACCTCTTTAATTTTCTTCAAATTGTTGTCACAGATATGAGCTCAAAAAAAGAGTCTCAAATAAGAAAATGAACATCACCACTATGTTCAGCTCGAAAGTTTGAGTTAAACAAGTATAAATTCAACCATATTTTGCCACTGTGACCTCGAGAACCCCTGGAATGGTCCAAAACCACCTATTTCTACACAAAACCACCTTGTTCTTAGAAAAAACTACCTTGGCCTGCATAAAACCACCTATGTCTGTGCATTTGTGGTAGGGTGGGTTCGGCACCTACAATGTTTTATTAAAAGAATTGGTGGCTTGGTTAACCAAGTCTCACCCTTCGGCGTGTTGGTTCCTCTTCAGTGATATGGTATTGGCATACCATATGTAGTTGCAATTTCTAGTGAATGTGGGATAATGTGATAACATAGAAACAAAGGACCGATGGTCGTGGGGTTGACCCTGACGTCCAACCTTTTTCCAGTGGAGATCCTGACACAAAAATAAATATAAGTTTATCAAATCCATTACCACATCCCATCCAATCCAATAGCTATCACGTGACCCATTCACGAACTCTCTTAGTTGATATCCACTGTTGATCAATCCCACATGATCCAACGGCTATCGTGTAGTCTGCTCGCCAACTAGGTCGGACAATCTCCAATGTTGATGTGACCCATCCAGTTGAATGACTGTCGCACAATCTCACGCGGATTCTTGCATGACTAATATCAGATTGAGAGAACATGAGAAAAGTGGTTTTCTCATGCTATGTGTCACCCGCTAAGGTTAATTGGGTGAAATTGAGGAATATCATTTACCATTTTATAAGCATACGAGATACTTCTTACCGCTTACAAATACTACTCTTTTGTTCTGCTAACACGTGGCTTAAAATGATCTCTTCATTTCTTAACCTCATTTTGTGTGACTTAATCCTAGCCATCTATCTCCCTCACTCCTATTCGTTCATCTGACTGATCCAATGACTGTGTTTCACTGCTCTAATACGACTTTCATTTGTGTTTGAAGACTTGGATATGGAGGCAAAACTGAATCCATTTTGGATCAAGAGATGTGGCGGATAAATTCCTTTGAGAAGTGTTACAATGAGGTTAAATGGCCTTTTTATTATATAAAAATAAAGGGAAAACCTAAAAAACCAAAACCATAAGCCCAAGGGATGAAACACTAAGAGTTTTTGGGCTTTGTTGGGGATAGCTAGGCAACAAACTTCCCTAGGTCATAACTTGGTCATATGATCTCTGTTTGGCATGTACATAATTGTAGCTTGCTACAGACCTAAAAGAAACATCATTTAGGGGATAATAACAACTCAGAAAGTTTCAAACTTGAAAAACTGCTAAAAATAGTAAATGCTGCTATAATCAAGGATGTTGATGAAAATTACTAGAATTATTGGTGGAATAGGTCGGTGGCCACCAATATCCACTTGGATAAATAATTCTCCCTTAGGAATAAATGGTCTCCATTTCTTGCAAAGCCTCCACGAGGTGAGGAAATTTCTGTTGAACTTGACTTGTAGTGAACCATGTGCCTTAGTGAAGGAATTGGCTTGCTTTAAAAACATTATATAGTTGGATCATCTATTGTAAATTGTTCTTTATTTTATTTTCGATGATCCTATCAATTATGGCATGTTTGATGCAGCTTGGGTTGATCTATGTTGGTGTCAACTGCTTCATAATGTCAGATGTGTCCAACAATGGGGGAAATTATGCTCACAACTAGTCCACATTGAATGTTGGGTTCAAGCCAAGGAATATTGGAATGGTGAGTTTAAAGGAATTTTCCCCTACAACCTTGCTGATGGTATATGACCTATATTGGAGTGGGTGAATCTTGCAATGGGTCCCAACAACATGCTACTTTTGTAAATGTAACCAAACTTTGTTACCCACCTGGAATTTGTGTGACACCCAATATTGATCATGATGCTTCTTAGCATTAGCTCTACCCAATATGTCATGGACATTCTAGCAGATGTTCTGAATGTTCTTAATGAAGTTGATAACCTTGTCATTTCTGAACTAGATATGAGTTGAACCTTCCTGAGTAGCAGGAAATGGTATGACCACATCAATGGGAAATAGTGGATGGAATCCCAACCCCACCTAAAAAGGGCTATGACTAGTTGAGCTATGTAGAGCTCTGTTGTAGCTGTGATGGACATAAAAGGGGTTTCACACCATGTGCATGAATGCTTTAAGTTATAGATGTGTAGAATGTGCACAATCATCCTAATGATGACCTATGTTTGGCCATGAAATTGGGGATAGAAGGTCGTGGACTTAGTGAGTTTGTTATCCAAAATTGATGAGAGGCTTCAAACAAAATGTACTTGGGAACTTGCGATCCAAGTTCATGATAGTTTACTATGGGATCCAAAAGTGTATCCACACTCATTCAAAAAAGAGCTTAGCAGTAGCTTTTGCTACGATACTCTTCTTGCAGGCTGCTAGAATGACCATATTAGATAATTTTTCAATGAACAAAAAAAACAATCATTGCCATGCTTAGTAGAAGGGAGGCCCAACATGTAATCCATGGATATGGATTCCCAAAGCTGAGTAAGAGTAGGAAGAGGAGTATATAGGCCTTGCTTCTTGATTTTCGGTTTAGTAATGGCACAAGAAATGAAGGATATTATGTACTTCCCAAACTCATGTCAAAGGTTTGGCTCATAAAAATAATTTTACATAATTGCCACTAATTTATCTACTTTGAAATTTCCAGTGACTTAGTTGTAGTGTACCTACGAAATCATATTGGAATGCTCACTTGAAGGAACACAAAAGTATCTCAGCTGGCATAAAAATGCACCCTAGAGGTGAAAATATGGAATTTGTTTGCCTTCTGTTGATGCCTCGAAAGTCACTGCAACAACATCGGGGAAAGCCACCTTGTCCGAACCTTAATGCAACTCCTTTTCCGTTTGGTGTGGTGGCTCCGAATGGAAATAATGGGAACAATTTCCCAATGATGAATAAAAAGGGGATGGATAAATGAGTGGTTTTTCTAATAAAATGGTAATGGATGAATGATTTAATATAAAAGTAAAAATATGAATAACTATCCTATCCCGGGAAATTTCTATTTTTAGTGTAACGTTTGATAATCTGTATCCACAAACAAGCATATATATGACTCTATTTGGTAAACAAAGACATTCATTCATATAAGAATTACTTTGTTCAAATAGTTGAACAAAGTAATCAATAAAACATTATTACACTTATCCTTTATACATCATTGATACATATATGACTAAAAGAATAACATTCCTTGAACATCCAATAGTGAAAAATATAAGGAGTGCTATTGAAAACACATACATATATCCAATGATAGCAAGAGTAATCAAATGAAAATTCACATAAAAGAATGAAACAAGATCATAGATAATAGTACCATATGTGTTGTAAATCATTCCCGATATCAATCGCATTCAAATTCCTTTTTCCAACTTAGAGATACTTTGACATCAAGGAAATAGTGCACATCCCATAAAATATTTCTTCGTTAAAATTTTGAATACTGGCCTAGTCTTTATAAAAATATCTACCAGAAGTACAATAGTGCAACTTCCAGGTTTGAGTCTTATAGCAAAACTGAGGGCCCTTTCTAAATGCATGAAAGGGTCTATAAATACTAATTAAACTAACTAAATACAAAAATAAAATGCTATTTAATTGGTACAACTAAATCTTGAATATCTTCTCCAAAACAAGTTTGTTGGTAGTCGGCAGCATGATTCATCATTTCGGTTGTTCTCGCTTTGATTTGAGTTGGAACATTGCAAGCATCGGTTCCAATTCTGGAGGGCAGCTGAGCCGAGAATGGAGTTGAGCTGAGTATGTGGCATCATGTATTTCATGAATGATACAACCGATTGCATCGGTTAAACACTTGAGGGTGGCCCTTTGACTGTATGGTTTTACTAAGAAAAACCAATAGGTATCCCAAGTTAAACTTTGGATGCCTGCGATTAATCTTCCATTCTTCTCTAACTCTTGATTGTATTCTTGCTCCAATGCCTTAGCTGACAACAATTTACCTAGGGTACATTGTGAAATCATATTAGACAGATAAAGAGTGTTATTGATTAACTCAGTTAAGTTACTTGTAGGTAATCTACATCTGGAAACCTCTCTTTCTGCTTTCATCAGCTGTGACTGCCATTCTAAGAACAGGATCTCCTTGCGTGATTCTAGGATTTTGGTCAGATTTGCTGCCTGCCCCTCGTTGGTGTCTTGCCAAGCAAGAAAATTTGTCAGAGTCTTGTCGGCCTGTTCCAAATCCTATCTAGCATCAACTGATTTCTCAATTATTGATGCTCTTATATCACAAAGGGGCTCAACCAGAGAATTGTTATGACATAACAATGTTAACTCTGTCACCAATGCCTTGTTAATTTGTAGCGCTTCAGCTCTGAAATCGGTAGGTTGTGGAAGACTCTTGAACTTCTCTACTTGAAGTGACAGCTGAGTGATTTGCTCATCTTTCGTTTTCGCCATTAGTTCATTCATCGTCTTTAATTTAGCCAATGCTTCTGATAATTCTTTCTGCTTTTGTATTGCGCTTGAGTCTATTCTCTATTTCTCTTCAAGCAACTGCTTATTCAATTTATTGTTTAATTGTAGCTGTGTTGATAATTGTTGTTCCAACTGTTCAACTTTCTATTGTGCTTCGGACAGCTATGTTTGCAACAAAACAATTGCTTGGTCCTTTTCTTTAAGTAGATTACTCACTTCCGATGCCTTGTCCATAGTGGCTGCCGAATAAGATCCGGCATACTGAGAAAGCTTCGTTATGTTATCGGAAGGGTCAAACTCTTCTTTCCAAACTACATTAGTTGTATCTGTTTGCTCTAGAAACAGGGAAGGTTGATCAAGTCTTCTCCTTTTCTGCTATCTTTTCGCTACAACCCTATGTTTTGGACTGTAAAAGACATCTAATGGAGGTATGTCCTTTTCACTTGATGAGAGGGATCTTTTGGAATTATTTCTAAATCCGTGTTAGGGGGTAGGCGACTGGTTCCTTAATTTAGAACCTTTGTTGATGTTGTATCTTGTCCATCTGTTACTTTGGGTGTATTAGCACCTTTTCGACCTTCCAGATTACCTATAATGGAGTCAAATTGCTGCCATTCTTGGAGTAGTTTAGGATCAATCTGGGTATCTACATTGACATTTTCGCTGCCCTTATCCTGTTCTCTTTTCTCCTCTTCCTCGTGCTCTTTCTCCTTCTCTTTCTCCTGTACTTTTTCTTGCTCTTTCTCTTGCTCTTTCTCTTTATCTTTCTCGAGAATCTTTGATGTAGCAGGAGGTTTGTCAATGAGTTATTGTTTAGGCTTGCTTGATTGTGTTGTCGGGGTAGTAGCTAATAAGTCCAAAGGTATAGTTTGCAATGTCTGTTCTCTCAGCTTATTGAATTATACTAGCCCTTCATCGTTATATCTCATTTTGGACAGTGCTCGTACCTGGAATAATGACTCTGCCAAAGAAAACAAGTCATCAAAATAATCTTCCTTATGATGAAACCTTGTAAGTTTGGCCTGTTCAAGCACATTAGAGACCACTTTCCTTGTATTGAATCGCCTATTAGGAATGGTTTCAAGGTTGAGCATGTTTATTTTCTTTGCTTCCTTCTCCGCATGCTTGTATTCGTGCAAAGTATAAACACCACATCTCAAAGGAAAAGTAGGCCAAGCTTGCTTTTTTGAAATCCTAAGAGTCTTGGATGTTCCTGCGGTCGTAATTTGATAGGCTGATTCTCGGGCTAACAACTTGTCAGGTATGTACAGAGGAAGGACATGAGGTCTTGCAAGGCTACCAAAAACCCTTATGTAGGTGAACTTATCCTCCCCAAACCAGTTTCCTAGAGCAGTAAGGTCAATCTCTGCTTGTGAAGAAATCTTTGGGGCAGGCTTATAAGAAATGGCACGGTAAGTAGGCAACATAAAACCATTATAGATTTGGTACAGGTGCTCCTTATAGTGCGCCTTCCACAGCTTTTGGTGATAAATGTGAATTGGCATGGGGTCTTTTGGAGTCCATCTCCAGCCCAGTACAGGAAATTCAGAGTTGAAACAAAGAGTATCTAAAATATAAGCACTAAAATAAAATGGAGGAATAGACCTATCGGTCACGCAAGTTTTATTTCTAAACTCAAGAATTGCAGTGGCTAATTTATCTGACAATATATTTATCCAATCCATTATCTCACTGTTAACTGCCGCTTCCATTAAAGGAACCATTTCAATAGTGAATTTTGCAGAATCATGTAATCCCCAAATTCTACACATCATTGCCCCAACGTAACAGTAAGGAGAACATAATGAATCTACAAAATACTTACCTGAAGATTCATGTTTGTGCCTTGCGGGGTTCTGTCTCCATTCCTAAATTGGGGCAGATTCAGTTTCATTCTCAGTTGTCAAATTCTCAAGAAATGCTTTATTATATTTCTTTTGCGGTTCAGGCAACTGATACATTTTCCATAAATCATCAGGTTGGAATGAGCCGAAGACTCTTCCGTCGACTGTGAAAAATGTTTGGTTTAAAACAGGGATTTCCTCTACTGCCCATCACAATACATCTGTATACGGAAGAATTTTTCCACAAACTGCTATTCGGTAAACATATGAGCCAGCTAAGTCCTTGAGGGAAGCCTCTAATTTTCTAGTTGAATCTGCAGTAGCTTGCATTGATACTGTTTCAGGCTCTTCTGCTTCAATTAGATTATATATGCTTTGCCAGCTTGTGTTTCAGAGGCCAAGACATGTAATGTTACACAACAATTTTTCACCGTCCCTGTTACCCCTTCTCCCGCACCTTGGAGGAATCATTCTGGGACCTGTGAGAAGTCACATGACCTGGAAACACTTGCATTGTATTCCCCTAAGTATGAACTTCATATGCCCTAAAGACATCTTCTACAAAAGACCCATAAAAAGAGCCCCTTTTCCATTGGCATAGTTACATTGTGTATCCCTCACGCCAATGGGGGAAATCCTCCAAAGAGGGTCTGCTAGCTGGCACTCTATCTTAGAGTCGCACTCACGCCAGCCAAGTTGGGTAGTGTTTTTAACAAACCAACATCTGAAGGTTCTTCCTAACCCACTCATAAACTGAATCTATCTTGAGTTGTTTTGGTTTGGCTTTGAATCTCCATAGGAGGAGTGGTTTTCCACCTCTCATGGAAGCTTCTTAGTGATAAAGCCAATCCCATGAATATTGTGGATGATCCTAACTCTTTCTCCTCTATCTATAAAAGCTTGTCCTTTTGCTTTTGACAAGCGAGTTCTAATTCTAGTTCCAGAGTTCCAAAGATTGAGAATTGTTAAGTTCATGCTATAAGAAGCCTTCTTCATTCCCATAAGGCTAAATCGAAAGTAAGGAGATTCTTGTTCAAACAACCAAGGAGAGAGAGGCTTGTTCCCCATTCCCAACAAGCTTTGCAAGACATGTGCTGCTGATCACCCGTCCAAAGGAGGATTTGACGTCAGAACTATGGTTGTATTCTTCTTTGTTTATCAATAATAAACGACTATCATTATGTTTCACTCTTATTTTCCTTTGTAATGATGATTGAGTTATATCCTTTCTGACTGATATAAAGTTGCATCTATTGGATTTTATGCTTGTGTTTGTGTCATTCTTTGCAGGTGCAGGTGTCCATTCACGGAGATCATGGGGATCGTGGCCCGCCGCAGCAAAGGAACAAGAGCGTCGACTCTTCAACAAGTAATAGTGTTGGGATCCAGGTAGGCCCTCATCATTGGTCTTTAATTTGCAATTAGGAACCTACGTGATAGCGTTGTTTGATTTTTGCTAGACCCCATCTGGGCTAGTAGGGATCACCTTTGTCTGCAGAGGGGATTTACCTCCACAACAATTTGGTGACTCCACTGGGGAGTTAGCTCTTTGTCTTGTTGCTTGATTTGTCCTATTGTTTGATTTGTAAACTTTAGACAGAGCCTGAAGTACGGCCAGATAGCTTTTGAAACGCTATTGCTCTACATTAGCGAAGTAGATCAACGCCACTTCAGTCCATCTCCGGTTTGGTTTATGAATTGAATGGCTTGGAACTTGCCTTATTCCTTGGTTGTTTTGTGGTTTTTCCTGCTTGGTTAGCGTTCTGGGTTGAGTTCTTGTGCTGCTTCTTTCCCCTTGGTGTACCTAGATACTGTTGGCCTAGTTTTGGCTTACCTATTTTTTATTTTTCCATAAAAAAATTGACTGGCGCTCTTTTCTAGCATTACAGTCGCACCATTTGGTGCCAGTTTCTCATTAACAACCCACGCCAATCCCTGAAAGGCGCTAGTTGCAGCCTGACAGACGTGCCAGGCCTGGGAACTTTTGAAGTTTGCTTGGTTCTGAGCCTCCTGAGCTTCATTTTTGTTTTCGGTACCTTTTTTCAACTACTTGAGTGTGTTGGAGTGTTGTTTGACTGGCTTTGGTCGTTACCCTTTGGGTTCTTTCCTTTTTCCATCGATTTCACATTTCTAGCCCTAGGGCATCTAGTGGCTTTGTGTGTCGAGCCTTCCTCAGGTGTTTTGATCTTCTAGTGGTCCAGTCGACTCTCTGATTACTCCCTTAAACTTGTTTGGTGGTTCTAAATCATTTTATTGCATTATTTGGGTGACTTGCTTCATTTTCACTTGAATTTCGCTTCGTCTCGCTTTGAGCCTAGGTTACACGGCTCATTGGTGTCTTTGGGACTTTTTTCGTTCTTTGGAGGTTTGCTTTGTGATTTAGGGATCTGAATGTGCTTGTATTGAGTAGAATTTGTTGGTTTCATTTCTTAAAGTTTGTTTAGTGGATTTTTCCATCGACATAAAAGAAAAAGTCTCTTTTGCTTTGTATTAGTTATTGAGAATTAGAGCTTTTAATTGTGATTAGTAATTAGTGATCTTGAAGAAAAGTTTGTTAATTTCCATCAGCTGCATTAGAGAGGTTCTTTGTTGTTTTGTGATCATTTCGTTTGCGTGAAAGCTCTCAAACCCTCTCATAACTAGCATTCATCGAATGAAATGACATATTTTGGAATATAGTTTGCATTTAGGGAATTTTGAGACATTACATACGGTAAGTCCTGAAAACTGAAACCTAATACAAGATCAACGTTAAAATGAACTGAATTAATCTAACAACGCATTGGAACATAACGCACAGTTTTTAGAGGTCTAGACTAGAGACGTGCTCCGGCGTCGTTAAACGTAGTCACTTTTGTTTCCACTCAAGGTTGGGTGATTCTTCCTTTTGTGACTCAATAGTGGTCTAGTACGGAATTGTGCTCCCACGTACTGTCGAGTATATGGGGAGACCCCACTAGGTTATCATCCTTTATCCATAGGAAGCCGTGTCTACCACCTTACGACCCGTAATGCACCGAACACAGCATTCAGGAAGGTTGACTACCGTACGGAAAATCCTTTGTTTTCATACGATTTCCAAGGTGTATATGCAGTTTTACAGATTGTCTAGTAAACCTTTTGCCTAGTTCTCCAGAGTAGTCACTTTTTGATCCTTTTCGGACTCCCTAAAAGAAAAGGCTCACCTAAGCATTTGTCACTTCGGGCTCACTAAACATTGGAAGGCGACTAGAGTCATCTTTTTGTCCTTTTCTCGACTCTTTAAAGATGAAAAGGTCAAGTTATGTCCTTGTGCCTTAAAATTTATTCGGCCACATTCACACTTATCCTGTTAGATCTTGTTTGCTTTAGTTTGAGTAGGGTCTTTTCTCGTTAGTTTGTCTAGGATTTTTTGGATTGAATCATCCTGGTGGAATCATCGATCCCGTCTCCTGTCCCTAGTGACCAAGGGTCTCCTTCTTCTACTACTCCTGAGACACCGGTTTATAGCGACACTTTCCCTGTTATTCCGAGTGTCCAACTGTTGAACTCTCGTGCTCTAGAAGACGATTTTGACGATCTACATTAGAACCCTATTTGGGAGCCTTCCGAAGAGGATACTCTTTTTACTCCTACTGGTGTTTCGGTCCCACTGTGTTCCTATGACATGGATGACACATCTCCTATCGCGATTGAGACACCCGTTGTGACGAATGTCGAAACTCCTGTCTCAGCCATAACCCCACCCTTCACTGTCACCCCTCTCGGTGTCATGTTGCCCTTATGTTATAGGGATTTGAGGGATGTTATGGGTTATAGGAACTCCTCCTCGGGTACCATCTGGGATCACAACATCACTCCCACTATAGGATCTTTTATTCCTCAAGTTCACAATACAGTTGTCACTTCAGTCCTGGCTATTCCGACTGTTTGTGTAGCGTCTTCAACACCGATTGCTAGTGCCATCACGACATCTTTTATTGTAACCACTGTTGCTGGTCCGTCCCACGCTTCAGTAAATAGTGGCCAATCGGTACCTACATCCGAAGTTGTTAATCCTGCACTTAGTTCCCCACCTTCTTCTGGCTCCATTCCAACAGGGGAGGCATACAATCAGTATTTGCAAGCCATCCAGAATTCGGGCATGCAAGGTCCAAATCATTATTATGACCCCATAGGGAATCATATTTATATCGGATCCTTGCCATCTCAGCCTACAGTTGAGGTCTCAGTCCCGTTGAGTGTTGCTTGGGGTACCACTCATTATGGTGGTGGTGAAGCGCCCCTTTCTTATCAAGGACCATCTTATCAAGGTCAGCCATCTTACACGCAGCCTTCTTATGGGCAGCAATATTATGGGCAATCTTATCCAGGGCTGCCTGGAGGCCCACAAGGACAACCCTTTCAGGGACAACCTTTGGCATATGGTGGTCCATCTTTCACTTATCTTGGGCAACCCTCTGGAAATCCAAGACAACCTTATATGCAATAAGGACAACCTGGAGTCCAGCAGGGATACCCTTTCGGTCAACCCTATGGGAATCCAGGACAACCTTATATGCAACAAGGAAAACCTGGAATCCAGCAAGGGTACCCTTCTAGGTAGGGTGGTCATCCTTACGTACAACAAGGCCAACCCATTGCACAGTCTGGTCAACCAGCCGTCAAGTCCGCTCAACCATCTGTTTCGTAAGGACAACCTAACAGCCAGCAAGCTCAACCTTCTGGGCAAGTGGGTCCATCCCAAACTCAACCAGGGAAACCTTCTGGCCAGGTGGCCCAATCTCCATCCTCTCAAGGACATCTTTCTGGGCCTGCTCAACCGGGCATGCAAATGGTGATTGCTTCTCAAGCTCAACCCGGTTTCCAGCCCCAGGCTAGGCCCCAGACCTAAACTGGTCTTCATATGCAAGGTGGGTTTCAATCTCAACCTTCTTATGAAGCGCAGCCTCTTCCCCAGGCTCAGTATGGAGCCCAGCAACTGTATGGTTACCAGCAACGCCAGGGGCAAGCTCTGTTTTCCCCGTACCAAAATTATCAACAAATATAGGTCGCTCCTTATCAGAATTACCAGCAACAGTATGTTGCTCCTGCAGGCCAAGTTGGTAATCAATGGGGCAATAAGGGGAAAATCCAGGGTCAGCCGTGCGGTTATGGCTATAACCCCTATGGACAGAATCTCTACGGATAGAACCCCTATGGGCCAGGTCCGTTTGGACAAAATCAATGGGGGCAACCAGCAACTGGTTGGAACTTTGGTGCTACCTCTTATCTACAGCCACAGATGTCCTTCAATCCTCAGTTTCCCTTCTTAGTAACATTGGAACTGCCGGATGTGTCCAAATTAACTAATGATACTATCCTTCATAATCCATTCTGGCCACCAGTTCCAACCAAGATTCCCGGTGATTGTCTCAAATTCAATGGTAAAGCTGGAGAAGATCCTCAAGCCCACGTTATGACCTATCACCTTTCGTGTTTGTCAAATTCGTGCCTTGATGATTCAATCCGGCTTCGCTTTTTTCAAAGGACTCTCAACGGCTCTGCTGCTAAGTGGTATATTGAGCTGACTCACGGATCCTTTCAAGATTTTAACTCATTGGCAATGGCATTTCTAACTCATTTTCAGTTGCCCATTCAGTATGAGACGGGAACGCATCTCCTCACGTCTCTTAAACAGGACATGGCCACACACATATCCGATCATATACATGAATGGAGACGGCGTCGTCGTTTGATCAAGTTCTAGATTCCTGATCATCTCCTGACCAATTGGTTTACAACCTCCTTTGCCGCTACGATCACGCGAGACATTGCTATGGGAGCTTGTCTAACTGAAGAGCAGGCTATTGTGCGTGCTCAGTACTTGGACTTGCTTTATTCCCAGCTCGGTACCTTATATGATTACTTGCCTAGCACCGCGAGACCCGGAACATCCAAAGCTCCACCAAAGCCATCTGTTGACGGTGTTATTGGATCTGTAAATCCGTCTTCGAAGAAATCTTCCATGAACCCTGGGAAGTAAAAATCGAATGCTTCAAACAAAAACACTTTTGCGGGTGTGTCTAATTTTGGAAATACTTCCGAGGTCAACGCCATCTAGTCCACCACGGTAGATAAAGCCTTGAAAGGAAAGAAGAAGGGGAAAGCGAAAAATAAATCTGATCAACCCAAACAGGACTCCCCTAAACCTCCACCCGAGGAAGGAGCCAAACGTAAACCGAAGTATCTTTGTCTTATCTGTGACGAGGATCACTATACCAAAGACTACCCAAGGCGGTCCGAAGTTAGTCGTTTATTGAAAGGTGCTCCTGGGACTCCTGCAGTGCTGAAAGAACTTTTCCCCTCACAACAAACGCAAATGGTGGCTGACCCATCCTCGTCTTCTTCTCCCTTTGGTTCCCAAGTATTCATGGCCGATATGATTCACGTTCACATTACGACTCGAGCAAAGGAATATCTGTCACCTGCCAAGAATGAGCCTGAGGTTCCCTCAAGCGCTCCTCCATCCAGTTCTGGTCTGCTCCACATTGAGAGACCTAGCACTGAGATGCCTATTTGACCCCCTCCTAAAGGTGTACTTTGGAGATCTTCTTACAACCCTAATGCTCATTCTGCCCAGCACTACAACATCGTTGAGGACTTAGCTCAGGCTCCATCAGCTATGTTTGCTCTAGAAGTTCTCTAGAGCTTCCCCCCCCAGAAGGAAGTCCTTCCTATCGGCCATCGGTGGCATCGACCCGGCCGATTAGGATCTGATAACTTTTGATCTTGAGAGCCATGTACCGAGACTGCCTCACCATATTTCCTTCCTCATTCACGTCATCATCAATTCTAAAACGATTCATCATACGGTCATTGATGAAGGCGCTTCAACTTGCATTATGTCTATTGCTTGTTGGAAGGCTATTGGGTCTCCGACTTTGAGTTAGTCTCCTACGACCTTGGAAGCCTTTGACGGGAGAGAATTACGGTATCCTCCAACGATTGTCGATTACTTTGGAAGGCAAGAAAGTTGAAGTGGAAGTTGAAGTTGTCGATGCTAATCTTACTTACAACCTCCTTTTGGGCCGGAGCTGGACATATGCCATGCACGCCGTGGCTTCATCCCTCTTTCATGTCATTCGTTTCCCTCATCAAGGGAAAATTGTCACAGTAGACCAGCTTTCCTTCTTCACTTCCTTTTCCGAAGGCGACGTGCCTTTTGTGGAGCATACCTCTATTCCATTGGAGAGTGTGGGAGCTGGGCTCTTTAAAGATCCCACCCTCATGGGTGTCTTTTCACTCCCACCTTCAAACATTTCTTCTATCAGTTTGATTTCTGCTCGTTCTAGTTCCCCATTGAACATTGTCGCTACCCTCAGTCCCTTTGCAAAAGGGGGCATTGATTACCTAGCTTGTAACCCTCGCTCGACTGGGGGGCATGGGAATATCATCGGTGACATTGATCATTTTACAAAACGGGCCAAGATGATGCCTACACTATCTAGGTCGGTCACATAGTGGTGCAATTGGGTAAGCCCCAAAATGGGATTTACTTGAACAAGTATCATGCGTACAGAAAGCCATTAAAGAAACCAACCTTGATGATAAAATAAAAAAGAGATTGACTCCTAGCAGTGAAATCACCCCCAGGGTCTATGGAGCCCCTAAAATTCATAAAAAAGAAGTCCCCCTAAGACCCATAGTCAACACCATAGGGTCTCCCACTTATGAGCTAGCCAAGTACGTCGCTAGCATTCTATCCCCGCTAGTGGGCAAGACTAGCTCTTACATTAAGGACTCTAATCAATTTGTAAATCACATTAAAAACACCAAGCTAGAACCAGGAGATAAAATCGTTAGTTTTGACGTAGTCCAACTCTTCACCAAAATTCCCCTAGATGAAGCCATTCAGGTAGTTAAAGATGTAGTAGATCCCCAGACCGAAAAATTAGCCGAAATCTGTATGCGCTCAACCTTCTTCTCCTTCCAGGGTGAAATATTTGAACAAACTTCAGGTGTCGCTATGGGATCACCTCTCTCACCTATCGTGGTAAACCTGTTGATGGAAAAATTCGAGAAGAAGGCGCTAGATTCATATCCATTAGAACCCAAGTCCTGGGTGAGGTTTGTGGATGACACAAGTGTCAATTGGCCTCATGGCGAGAATGAGCTAAGCAAGTTCCTAGATCATCTCAATAGCTTGTCTGAAGACATCAAATTCACCATGGAAGTTGAAGAAAATAATTGCATTCCATTCTTAGACATTCTCCTCATTAGAAAGAAGGATGGTTCCATTGGTCACAAAGTTTTTAGAAAGAAATCCCATACAGATAACTACCTTCATGCCGATTCTCATCACCACCCTGCCCAAAAAATGGGGGTGCTACAAACCCTCTTCACTAGAGCTTATAGAATCTCTGATAGTAACCATACCGATGAAGAAATTTCTTACTTTAAAAGAACCTTTGCCAGCCTAGGGTACAACAATAAGAACATATACAAAGCCATTCAAAAAGCGAAATCTGATAACAATAAAAACAAGACTAAAGACACCCATACCTCCAATGCCTACCTTCCCTACATCCAAGGAGTCACCGACAAGATAGCTAAAATCCTCAATAAGAAAAATATTAAGACTGCTTTCAAACCCTTGTCTACCATTAAGCAAAGAATGAGATCTGTTAAGGACAACCAAGAGCATCTTCAGCAAAAAGGAGTTTATATCATCAAGTGTTCTTGTGGGGATCAATACATAGGAGAAACTTGTAGATCCGTCAGGATTAGACTCAAAGAGCATAGTGAAGACATCCGTAACGAAAGAACCAGATCCTCAGCCCTTGCTGAGCATGTAGGTAAAACTAATCATCATATTTGCTTAGAAGACACCAAAGTCATTGCCAATGTAGAAAACCAATTCAAGCGTAAGGTTAGAGAAGCTATTGAAATCATTAAACATCCTAAAAACCTTAATAGGGATGGTGGCATGGAAATTAGCAAAAATTGGAACCCCTTGCTCACCCCCGAAAATAATCTTAATAACGATGTTAGAAATTCTTGACTTTCCATCATAATAATAAAATTAAACATGCTGCTCTTTAGAGACCTAGACATGAAAGAATATCTAGGTTAAAATGAAGCCTAATAATTTCTATAATATAAATAATAAGAATAAACATCTAAAAAGAATGAAATAAGAATGATAAAATCACTTTATTATAATATAAGTAGCAAATTATAACTATAGGTATATATAAATAATAGTAGCAATAATAATATTAATATTAAATAGGGATAACATAATCATCAAACAAAAATAAATATCAATCATAATAGATAATAATAATAAGTATATATAGAGGAACATTTAATAAATATCATAGTAAATAGCATAAAGAACAATATAGATAAGCAACTATCATTTAAAATATATTGATTTCATTAGAATATCATCCAGCATTAGTTATTATAGCTAATAGTAAATAATAAATATGAGCTAAAAAGTATTAAAGATTAGAATAACATTAAGAAGACCAATTAATAAACACAAAAAACAATAAATTTTAAATAACAATAAAAACAATACTAACAAAAATAAACTAAAATCAACAAATAGGTATTAATAACAATAATTAAAATATTAATTTATAAGAAGACATAATAAATAAACCTATATAACAATATAAATAGAGTTTCATTTAAAACAATTATGAATAATCAAAAGAACTAACAAAAAAGCATAAACAATAATTTAATAATAATTCATAATGATAAAATAAGACAAAATATTAAATACTAATATTAATATAAAAATTGGAATAACTATTTAGTGATTAAATTATATAAACAAAAAACTTAAAACTCAATAATAATAACTAAAATTATTAATGGGAAAACAAAGAGTCGGCCATTTGTCTTCACATCCTGCATTGTTCATATTTATACCTACCAATTTACTTCTTTTCTCCTCACAAAATTTTTCCTGATGATGAGTCTAGGTGCAAACTCGAAACGTCGACCACAAAACATGAACACTGTGGAAAATCCGAACTCCATTCAGAAATTGATAAATTATATATATTTCATAACTTGCATCATGTACTAAGATTGTAATTTTTTTGATAGTTTAGCAGACGTCCTTTAAAATTGAATAAAAATTAAATTTCAATATTCGTTGTTTTCTTTAAATGAACCTTGAGATAAGGAATTGATTGAAATACTTGGATAGCCAAGTAAATTTATTAAAGTTCATTAATTATATAAAATTATAGAAACATAAATTAATTGTTTAAATTAACATACATTGATCGCATTAAAAGACACTTTCTTTAAGTCAATGTGAAACATATTGTTAATTATTTCTATGTTCAATATTAAACTAATGTAAATGATGCATTTTAGTTCATTTTAAGTATTAAAGTGACTTTCATCATAATATTGAGAATGTACTTATTTTCTTAGTCTATGAAACTAGAAATACTTCTTGAATGTTCTTAATTGAAGGTTTTAAGATAATGAATTGATTGAAATATTTGGACAACCTAGTGAATTTAGAACATTTCATAAAATTACATAAATTTATAGAAACATATCATTAATTTTTTTTTGCTATATTAAATTAAAATTTACGTATGGCTACTTGCTCTTGTAGATGACATCAAAAGAAAAGAAATTGAATAAAACTTATTTGAATTATTTACTAGACATATTTTAAAATAGAATTTAAAACATGAATTCCAATCCTATAATTTGTTTTTTTAATTGAACCATGATATCTTTTAGTTCATTTTAGGTATCAAGGTGACATGCATCATAGTAATATAACACTTGTTTTCCTAGTTTATGAAACTAGAAATAAAAGTTGTTAATTTCTTTAATAAAGGGTATACTATATACATTTTTTTTAAAACTAGAGAAATAATAAAATAGATCCATAAACTGAAATTTAATGAACATCCATAAACAACATTAATAAAAATCCATAAAATAAAATATAATGAATATATAAATAAATTGTTGATATGAAAATATATAAAATATATCCATAACCTATCCATGTATTGAAAATATATATTTTTTCGTACATACCACATGTGAATGTGCCCTATGAAATGGGCTTCAAAATAAAAAAACTATACACTCTAGAACCCTCATTAGAACTCCTATGTGAGTTCCACTCCACAAAGTAAGTGTCCATAATCTGGTACTGCAATATAAAACATTCAAATTCAAATTAATTAGATCATTATTTGTGAAAAATACACAATATCTAAATATTGAACCACATTTAATTACGTATGGTTCTACTAATCTCATTCATGTCCAAATGAAATTCAGGTAGGATGGGGGTCTAATAAATTTGGTTTTGGTGTTCTCGTGCATGTGGATCAATGATTACGTAGAGGTGCTTCATTCAATGAACCTTTGGCATACCACGTGTGTGTGAGGCATATTAAAAAATACCCTTAATTTGAATGCGTATTAGAAAATAATCTTAAAAATCAAATTATTTAACCCTGTACCAATACGAACCCAATACACATTCCCAAAAACCCTACTTTCACTAGATATCATAGGTATCCATTTTTCATTAACATTTTTTATAGCCCTTAACACCTTTTCATTAACTTTGAGCTCCATTTTTTATACCCGCCAAAAACCCTTTAACCCCTATGTATACCCCAATATAAACTAATGTAAATCATGTATTTTAGTTCATTTTAAGTATTAAACTGACTTCCATCATAGTATTAAGGCTCTACTTATTATCTTATTCTATGAAATTAGAAATCAAAATTGTTATTCTGTAAAATTTTACTTCATGAATGTTCTTAATTGAAGGTCATAAGATAATGAATTGATTGAAATATTTGGACAACCTAGTGAAGTTAGGACAGTCCATAAAATTATAGAAACATATCATTAATTATTTTTGGTATATTAAAATCCAATTTACAAATGACTTACATCATGTTATAACTACTTTCTCTTGTAGATGACCTCTAAAGAAATAAAATTGAATTAAAATTATTTGAATTATTTATGAAACATCTTTTAATATTGAATTTAAAACTTAAATTTCAACCCTATAATTTGTATTTTTTAATTGAACCATGATATATTTTAGTTCATTTTACGTATCAAAGTGACTTGCATAATAGTAATATTACACTTATTTTCTTAGTCTACGATACTAGAAATAAAAGATGTTAATTTTTTTAATAAAGGTTATAATATATAGAATTTTTTTAAACTAGTGAAATAATAAAATAGATCCATAAACTAAAATTTAATGAACATCCATAAACAAGGTTAATAATTATGCATAAATTGAAATATAATTAATATAAAAATGAACTTTCCATATGGAAATATGTAAAAATATATCCATAAAATGTCCATGTATGAAAATATTCAATTTGTGTACATATCACATGTGAATGTGTCATATGAAATGGGCCTGAAAATATAAAAACCATCCAATCTAGGACCTTTCATTATAGCTCCTATGTGAGTTCCACTACCAACATTAAGCGTTAAGTGTCCATAATTCGGTAATGGAATATAAAACATTCAAATTAAAATTAATTAGATCATTTTTTGTACAAAATAAAAAAATATGTAAATAAATGATTTTGAATGAGATTTAATTACATATGAATCTTCTAATCTTATTCGAGTCCAAATGTAATTCATGTAGGATGGGGGTCTGATCAATCTAGTTCTGGTCTTCCCATGAATGTGGCTCAACAATTATGTAGAGGGGCTTCACTCAATGAACCTATGACATATCACATGTGTTTGAGGCATATTAAATCATTCCCTTAATTTAGATACATATTACAAAATACCTCTAAAAATCACATTATTTAACCCCCTACAATTACGAACCCAATACACCTTCATAATTAAAGAAAAACCCTACTTTCACTAGATATCATAGGTATCCGTTTTTTCATTAACGTTTTTTATACCCCATTGTATTTTTTCATTAAGCTTGAGCTCCATTTATTATACCTATCAATATAAAAATCATTTAACCCCTATATATCCCCCAATGTATTATGTAATTTTTTCCTCAATATATATTGCCCAATATGAATGCAAGTGATATGGTATTTCTCCCCTAGCGAAGCCCCTGTGTGATTGTGGCATGAATCGATGGACCCACATCATCAATTGGGATTTACCCAACATTCCCATCATACATCAACATAATTACAACATTGAAACCTCTCCATATGGGTCTATGTACATAATGGAAAATAAAAAATATAATTAGTCTGCGAACTAATTAGCACATGTATATAACTTAAAAAAATTAAATGTTGAAATCTTAGGAATATTGTGTCTAGGAAAATACACTCTACAGAGAGAGACAATCCCTCTAGCCAAATGAATGGTTCTAGAAACAAGCTAGCATACACTTTTCTAGTTTATGTTTAACAAATGAAGAGAGAAGGAGAAACATATCTCGCTTTGATGCTAATAGCTTGATCCTTGAAGATGGCTTTCAATATTTCATTGTGGGCATCACTCCATAATCATTCTTCACATCCAACTAGCTACAAAGAATATTAAAGTAATATGCAAGATACAAGAGGATATATGGCATACATCAAACATAAACTACTTAACATATCAAAGAACAATAACCTAATGACATAAACATTTACACAATTATGAAAGGTGAAAACCAAATGTATATATTAATAAGCTAAGAAGGGAAGCATATAACCTATTCCTTGATGTTGGAGACCTCCTTTTGGTGGATATCCATGTCCAAGAAAAGACTCTTCAAACACTACTTGTCTAAGATATAATGGGTAGCATGTAGGCATAATCTCAACATAGGGATGCAGAAATCAATGACCAACCATTTGGAGATTGAAGTGAGTGAATTTATACGAAAGGAGAGGGAGTTATGGATCCAGAAAAGAGGGAGGAAGGTCCACATACCAAGGGGAAAGCTGATGATGATAATATCAAGAATCCCAAATGAGAGAGCTTGAATATATCAACAATAACCAATATCCAGCTTGTTGTTACTGAAGGTTCTAGTGGGCGAAGATTCTCCTATTGTTTGGGAAAGCTTGCCAGAAGAGGTTCAATGTGAGTTTTCATATAAACACTCATGCTAGTAGTGTGAGTGTATATCTGAGCAACCTTCCATTAGCACGGGATGGTAGTGGAGAAAAATTAGTTGATGCCAAAATTAGGGTTTTTAGGCAACCTTCATCAGATTGAATTGAGGGAAGTTTTCCTTTCATTCTTCAGGGAGAGTTTGGTCATATATCATGATGGATATGTTTCACAGTAGTCAAAATTTTGGAACTTTAGGATATCGATAGGAAGTGAACAGAAGGGTGTGAAAAAATATTGTGTAACAAGTAATAAAATGTTTACCTTCACATGAGTGTCCTGAAGCACTAGAAGTGGAGGTGGAGATGGAAGTGGAGGAGAAATTAGAATCCATTGAAACATACATTGGTGGTGGCTACTTTTGCTGATCAACTTCCACCATAGATGACCTAAAAACCTCATCCATGTAGCCAAGATGCCTCTACATCTTATACTGAAATTATTAATATAAATGTAATCAATATGAACTTATGAATTTATATAAATAATATATAATCTAACAAAAAGAGTCAAAATTTTTATACATATGCACCTGGCCTCAGTCACATGGTTCATGCACCCTCCAAGTGTGACAGATGGCATCATTTCACATACTTTCTTATGAAAAAACTAGTAAGCAAGTAGACTCTTGATATATGCATCCTCATATAATGGAACTGGTACGTCAAGAGGAAATGATGGTGGTCCACTCATCTTTGCACACAATGTGACTTTCGCATTGGTTTATGTTGTCTGTATGCTACGTGCAATGGTGTGCCTGGTCTGAACATTAATCTGGGATGACTCATATAGCTTTGTTAGTAGTAATACCCCCTTTGTGCTTACGTAAATATTCTTTATTGAGAATGAACATTTTTAGTTGTGATGGCTAGAAAGCCATAGTGAACTTAATTTGAGATAAGTATGGTGATGTAAAAAAATTTAATAACAAAAATAAACTGGATATTTTCTTAGGAAGGAACACTTCAGTTAATGAGATCATTACCCAAATCCTGGAACTAATATGGATGGATGAGTGTTACACTGAATTTTGTCACCTTGACTATCTGCAGTTATATGGCCTCATCAATAGCCATATTGTCCTCTTTGTCAAGCCCCATACCTCTTCTCTTCATGTCAAAACTTCAAAAGAGAGAAAGTCACTTGAAAACATGTTTATCTCTGG
>APFE030112258.1:0-13815 GCA_000404065.3 Pinus taeda
CTCCTCGGGCTTGGTATGCCAAAATGGATAACTTCCTTTTAGAATCTGGCTTTTCTAGGTGTCATTCTGACAATACTGTCTACACCAAGACAGTGGGAAACTCTCTTATCATCCTTGTTCTTTATGTTGATGATCTTATTCTTACTGGTAGTGTCCCATCCTTATAAACCATGTGAATTCCAGCCTTAAAAAGAAATTTGAAATGACAGACTTAGGACACTTACACTATTTTTTCGGTCTTCAAGTCTTGCAATCCAAGGAGGGTATTTCCCTTTCCCAGTCCAAGTATGCTTGTGATATTCTTCGTCATTTTCACATGGAAGATTGTAAGCCAGCTCTTTCTCCCTTTCAGTCTGGAGTCAAACTTTCAGTCTCTTGTACTTCTCCTGAAGTTGATGCTACCTTATACCGTCAACTTGTAGGAAAACTCTTGTATTTAACCCATACTCGTTCTGACCTTTCCTTTGCTGTTGGCCTTGTTGCTCGTTTTATGCAAAACCCCCGTGAAAGTCATTGGAAAGCAGCTAAAAGAATACTTCGTTATGTTCGAGGTACAGTACAGTTTGGGATTCATTACAGTGCCAAAGCAGCTCCTCTATTAGTTGGTTTCACTGATTCTGACTGGGCTGGTGACCCTGATGATCGGAAGTCTACTGCCGGTTATGTCTTCACTCTTGGTTCAGGACCTATTACATGGGCTTGTAAGAAACAGGCTGCCATTTCTCTTTCGTCAGCAGAAGCAGAGTATCGTGGTGCCGTGGAAGCTAGTAAGGAAGCCTTGTGGCTTCGTCAGATCCTATCAGAATTGGGCTTTGAGCAGCAGCATCCGACTACACTTTGGTGTGATAATCAAAGTGCCATTCAGCTTTGCAAAGATCCAGTTCAGCATCAGCGCAGCAAACACATTGAACTTCACATGCACTTCATCAGAAAGCTAATTCATGACCATGTTCTTGAAGTGCAATATTGTTCAACAGATGATCAGGTTGCAGACATCTTCACAAAGGCTCTCACAGAGGCGAAGTTCACTAAACTTCGATATATGCTTGGAGTTCAGGAAGTTGTCACTAAGGGGGGATAGGCTCTAGTGCCTCCTTCCTTCTCCTATTGTGTCATATTTGTAAATCCTTCAATCCTATCCCAAGTTGTTCTTAAGGGGGGATGTTAGGATATTCCGACACATAGGAATAGTTAAGTTCAACTTGGTCTAGTATAGAGTTAGGTTAGCGTTAGGTAAAGTGTGTTTCTTTACCGTTGTACATTTTGTAACTTACAATCCGACGGTCACGATATGTAGTGATCCGACGGTTCATTCTCTCCTCGGTATTACCGACACTTGATCCATGGCTTGACACCCGATTTGGTCCATGAATTCTATTTAAAGTGCATGGAGGGTCATTTGTAGGTTAACCGTGCATGAGAGAAGCTTATGTAAATTTTCATTCTTTTATTAATAAATTGCCTGTAGTAGCCACGTTGGCGCAGGCCGTGGACTGTTTCCCTCTCTGAGGGTTTAACCACGTCAAAATACTGGTGTATTGATCTGTGATCTGTTTGTGAGCGGTGTCCTTTTGGTGTTCTGTCTGAGGAACTTACCCTGTAAATTCCAACAGCTTTATGGGTTGAGATGCTGCCCCAACAATTGACAACTCGTCTCGGACCTCCTGAATCCTGGTAAGGAAGGGGTCTATGCCTTCCTCTTTCTGCATCCGGATGAGTCTCAACTTCTCCTCTAGGTACATCTTCCGTTGCTTGGAAGTACCCTGGTACAATGTGGAGAGAGCATCCCACATTTGCCTGGCAGTATCTTTGCTAGCTATATGTGAAAGAACATGATCCCAGACTCCATCTAGAATCAACCGTTTCGCTTGCGCCATCTCCTCCTTGTATTCTTTTTGCTGATTTGCATCCCGAGGAACCGCCACCACTGCATCGATATAGGCTTTCAAGCCATATTCATCTAGAAAGAAGGACATCCTTGCCTTCCAGATGATGTAGTTGGAAGCTCCATCTAACCTGTCCTGATCACGAAGCCCAGCAGTGGCCATCTCAACGAACTGTCAAAAACTTCCTCTTTCCTTCTGCTCGGCTACTACTCTGCTATTCACACTCCCTTCTGGAGTGAGAAGATATGTTCACAAATACTGCAGATCTGAAAGTAAAATCGAACTTCTTGATAGTAGAATTTCCCTGAGGAAAATTTTCCCTCTGTGTGTGCTCTTCCCTCTTCCACCTCGACACTAGTTTTGCTCTAGCGAACTACTGCAAAAACCTTTGCATCAAGCTAGAGATCTGCTTAACGAAAGTACTGAGCTGCTCCCTCTGCCTCTGGAATCACTCGATCTGGAAATATAGAATTTTTCTGCCCCTCAATCAGAAAAATCGAACCTCCACAAGTAACTCGACCTTCTGGTAGAATGACTGCACTGCCCTTGGGAATTTCGGCCTGCTGCCCTTACTGAGCAGTGAAATTCCTTTTCTTTTGCCTTTGAGCTCTCTAGTTGATCAATTGTGCTTTGTTACCATGCGAAAATTCCAAATTGGAACCCTATTGCAACAACTAATATTATTTTTCCTAATTGTTAATTAATTAAGAATTTATCTGCTACGACAAATATCGAAATAAATACACTGCAACCTTCACAAATAAAATTCCAGGGAAAAATAAAATGTAGGAAGTTGAGAAATGCTAACACACACACACATAAAATTAACACAATTATTTTTGGACAAGTCCTCGGAAAACCCCAATGCGGGAAAACCAGTGCAACAACTGAGGGTTTTATTATTAAGCAGCAGTGAGAAATTCTCAGTACAACTGGATGCCGAAATCTGGAAATCCTACAGAGAAAAATGTTGGCAAAAATCTAGTGAGAAATTTTCCGCACCCCACAGACAAACCTTTTAAAAACTCCTTATTCTCCTTTCAATAGATCTTCAGGATGCCTTTTTCCTTCTTCTTTACCTTAGCTCTGATACCATGTTGGAAAATCAGAAAGGAAGAATATTTTCTATATGTTGATAATTACTTGTGATATTCTTATGTTCTTATTAACTTTTCTTTTGTTCTTTTATCTTAGTTCATCAAGTAATTATCAAAATCATAACACGAGGATCAAAGACACCAGATGTAGGCGAACAACCAGGGAAAAACCCCTATCTAGGGGAAGACCCAGTTAACAACTCTTCCTTCAATAGTTTCATGAGATGATTCAAGACTCCTTGACCTAGATATAAACTTCCTCCAACCACCAATTCAACCCTCCCCTTCTTTTGCAGATGATAACCTTCTAGCAACAACATCGACCTAGATGTAGCAGCAGATCTTCGTCCCAATTGCAACAACATAAGCTTCGACCTAGTAGCAGCAACAAAAACTTCGACTCATTAGCAGAAACTTCGACCTAGTAGCAACTTTGACTTAGTAGCAACTTCGACCTAGTAGCAACAACACTTCGACCTAGAAGCAACAACAGAAACTTGACCTTGATGCAATACTTCGACCTTCCAACAAATAGCCCAGTAAACAATCGAGAAACTTCGATTTCCTTCTCCAACAAATATCCTTCTATTTCTTTTGTAATTTCATATTCTTCTGCTTCCTTCTGCTGGATATCGAACTTGTGTGTGTGACGCACCAAATCAATCAAACTGCACTTTATTTATTACCTCTTCTCTGGGTCGATTACCCTAATGTAGGTCGACTTGATCAGGTAAGGGCTGACTTGGTGTGGAGGTGGCAAATGACTTATTTTACTCAATAATAACTCTTTTTACATGATTCAAAAGCCCAAGAAGGGTTCATAAAATGGACAATGACTCTAATGACTCAACAAAACCTAGAAGTCCTCGATGGGGACTTTGACCTATAACATGATGACCTAAGCATCAAACCCATGCTTTAATAAGTCATAATAATAATAATAAAAATTCCCTTTTCTTTCTTTTGATAAATACATTTCATTATGATTCAAATACAATTTATGAATACCAAACCTAGTTACATTCTTCAACACAAAGTCTCTTTTAGAAAATGCAACGATGCATGCTTACTCTTTTAATTATCAATGAACTTGTTATCATCAATTCCTTTAGGGTCCTTACAGTTCCCTCTTTCCATCATGCTAATCATTTTCAAGAATTCATTAACAAGCATAAGAATTGCTTTGCATTGCCATCCTTGTTGTCTTGCTTCCTTTATTATGTACCTGCAGTGTTCACTGACAAGCATAACCAAGCATAATATACAAATACAAGAGCATGGTGTCAAATATTTTAATCTAGGGTTTCTATGGTATCTCAAAGGGTAAACTCCTAGGGTTTTTAAATACAAACTCTAAATTCCTTGACCTTACTCTTGATAAGGGTTTTACTTTCAACGGAAATATCAACCCTAGGGTTTTGGTGTCACATCCTAGGGTTTATCCAACTTAACCCTCGTTAGGGTTTTATCATATACCCTAGATTCTTCTTGCAAACCCTAGATATTAAGAGCTAGGGTTTAGAGGAAATAACCAATTAGGATTAGGGTTTTTCACCTTTTCAGGGGTTTTCTAATCCAAATCCCATCTAATGTTTTCATAAACCTTAGATACCAAAATTCTTTAAGAATGAAAGATTTATAAACCCTAGATTTTAATCATACAAAATATGCTTGTAAAAAACCTAAAGACTATTTAGACCCTTTTCAAAAGATCATTACCATATTCTAGGCACATAACAAGAAATGCACAAAAATATTGTATATACCTCATACCTTCTTCTTTGCAGAGATCTAGTTCTTTTCACATGTGAATGGTGCCCCAACTTTTCCTATGTTGAGCTTTAGCTGACTTCACCAAACACTGCTTTCATAGTTCTTTTGATCCATATATATTTTGACTATAGGTTGGCTTCATGATAAATTTTAGCCTCCTTATATGAATCGATCACTGTGTAATATGAAGTCACTGTCATTGTCACTATCTTACGTCCATGAATATAGGATGAGCCTCAACGAGCCATAAAAGCATCAAATCAATTCATATAGTAGATAGCTGAGCCACACATACACCATATAATGTGATACAAGCCCTTAAGCATTATGAGTTGTCAGGCCACTATATTGTATATGTCAATAGGTCCTCGCAATCATGGATGTGAGCCATGAATGATGCCAAAATTCAAACTACAACTACTTAGAGCTACAGTAAATTCGAGACTATTGATATCACTGTGTAGATATTTTAGTCAACACAAGTGATGCCATCGTGAAACTTCATAGTCATTGTGATATGGTCAATCCTCAGAGACGAGTACGATTACCTTGTACTTCGAGCCATATCTATCAGATGCGAGCTATAAGCCTCAATCAACGAATCAATAACACCATACCAATGTAGGCCTCAATCAACGAATCAATAATACCCTACACATTTATGTGCCATATACAAATAAAACATGCGAGCTATTGTATCAAAATATCGATGCGAACGAGCCATTATATGTAAAGGATTTATGTTGCTGCAGTGCAATGTGTTTTGATGCCCTTTGGTCATGTGTGCGAACCTCTATTTGATCCGCTATAAATTACAATCTCACAATATCAACTTATAGGTGCGAGAACGATCTATTTAAAAAATGATGCCACAAAGTATGCAGGCTTCTGAGATTATACAAAAGTTATTTATACTGGCTTTTGTAATTAGCCATGAATGTGAACTTTATAACATATGTGTCGACCCAAGTTGATACATGTCAGAATATCAATCCATAGGAAGGATTTAATACAAGCTATTTTCACAGAGATTATACGAGCTCTCAAATTTCTATAGTGCTACAGTGAGTTCAATCCATTGCATGCTATATAAATGAACCATTGCAATATTTAATCGGAGATGCAATTCTCTCGTGCTAGACATTGTGTCACATAAATCCACAGAGATCCGAGAACCACTGGATATAGGAGATTCAATCCATTATTATGTGAAAAGAGCAAGCTACGATGTAATAGAACAATTCTTCAAAAGCTTCTGACCTTTATTTACTTGCAGACCTTATGTTTAGGGTTTCCACAAAATTTTATTTTCTTCTTTCAAGGATGCATTAGTTCATGAATTCAAGCCATCAGAAGTGATCTTTAGCCTCCTTTTTCACAAACCTTACCTCTGATACCATGTTGGAAATCGAGAGGTTTTCAATCTTATCATTATATTTCCATTACATTATTTATTACTTGAGAAACTGTTAGCATTTTGTTATTATTCTTTCATTCTTCATCAAGCAATTATCATAAAACATGAAGATCGCAAAAGATAATAGAACACCATATATCCAAGCCAGGGCGAAACCCCTCCAAGGGGAAATCCCAAAAAATCTCTTCTTATAGAATCAGATCAAATGAGATGCCAAGTCACATGATTCTTCCTTCCAGTAGATTCATCATCAAGAAATCAACAACAAGAGATGTACCGAGGCAGATATTCTTCCAGACTTCGGCCTTCCTCATCTTCTCCATCTTCTCTACGATATTTCAGACTAAAAACCATCCAAAAATGTGTGTCGAATGAGTTCCATCTACCCTCTATGTATATAGATTAGAGGGGGTGCAAATAGACACGTCCATTGGCGCGGAGCCGACTTGACATGTAGGCCAACTTGGCATCTAGAGGGGTTTCTGCCCCAAAATTTACATTTAAAAGTTTATTTTTCTTTCTTTTACACTAGATTCAAAATAGGACTTTGACTCTTTGACTCAAAGACCTAGAAGCAAGAAGAACATGCTTATCTACAAAATAATAATAATATTTCTTTTTCTTTTCTTTTGCCTTTATACATAAAACATACATAATGGTACAAATTATGAAGATCGAAACTAGTTACATTCTCCAACAAAAAGAAATTTAAATGCCGCTCATATTGATATGTTCAATTTCCCTAGGGCCAAAGTTGAAACTAAAAAGAGCAAGGCCAAGGACCAAATTGAAGAAACATTGGTCACTGTGTGTAAGAAAGTTAACAATCTATCTGATGACATGAATGCTAGGGATAGGATGTATATGAACAAGTCCACTGCCCTGGAAAAGGGGCAAAGATCCACTTTCCTTTCAAAGAACAAACCCTTTGTCAAGGAACATGATGAGGAGGGTAAGCAGGCTCAACCAAATGTCCCTAATATCTTAGCCCCGACCAATACAGTGGGGAAAGAGGATTCATCTTTCGATGAATATCAAAGTGATATTTCTAGTGAAGAGAGTGAAGATGAGGATGATGGTGAGCAAATGAATCTAGTTAATGAATCCCAAACTTTCAACATCATGTGAGGTGGCACATATACTTAACCTTGAATCAGTGAAGTAAAATGTAAATAACAACAAGGTGAACCTATACTGAATGTTGAGGATAGTGGAAGGTTTAAAGGATTGCAATATTCTAGAAGAATGACAGAATCCTCCTCAAGCTCTAAAACATCAAAAGGGAAGGATCTTCCTCCTAAGGAGCCCCCAAAGAAGGATTCCCCTAAAAAGGATAACGACAAAAAGGATCCTCCTAAACGAGAACCCAAGAACAAGACTAAAGGTAAAGAAGTAGAATTAGACATTGATGCAGGTTTTGCTGTGAGTAAAATGAGTATGCAAGTTCCCATAAAGAAGATTGCAAAGGTCCGATCTCAAAGAAGCCAAGTGAAGAAAGCTTTAGGGCTTGATGAAGAGGACCCGCCTATTATGTTGCAAAATATCCACTTCACCAAAACCAATCTCGACCACGAACCATTCATATCGACCTTGAACATAAATAAACCGCTTCACAATTTCATGTTGGATTTAGAGGCTTTTGCAAATATCATGCCGCTAAAGGTTATGAAACAACTCAAGTTAAATATCACTCGAAAATATAAGAATATATGTGGCTTTGATTCTAGATCTATTCCCATTGAGGGCCTCATCAAAGATCTAAAAGTAGCATTAGCTATGAATGATGACATCTCTCCTTATGGATGTTGTGGTTATTGATATACCTGATGTTTGGGGAATGTTGTTATCTAGAAAACGGGGTGCCACTGTGGGTGGTCAACTTCAGATGGACTTATCCTACGCCACCATCTCGTTGCGTGATAGGAATCCATTCATTCTTTATAGGGAGCTCCAGTTTCCAACGCATGTTGAGGACCTTGGTCTTCTTCCATATCTCGATAAGCTTCCCATGCTTGAGGAACCAAACGCTCTTGCCACTCATCCTCCCCAAAACGTCTGCATCCTTAAAAGACCTAACCCTAAAGAGAATAAGCCTAAGAATAAGTGGGTGTAGAAGCCTAAGAAAGATTTTAAGGTTGGGGAAGTAGTGTTGGTAGATAAAAACCAGATCCATGGTAAGGTTGGTGAGGGAGATTACTACATAGAAAGACTTGATGACGAGCTTTGGCCTAACCCCGTCAAGGCTAGTCACATTACCCCTTTCTTGGGTATTTGACATTGTGTTATAGACATGTTAGAGTAGGATGCATTGCATATTGATTTCATCCATGACCTCAACACCAAATATGAAACAAGAAGAGTAAGAAAACACGGGATTTAAGTAGATCCCTGCAGCATGAATGGGATGATGGAGTGTATTGTTCCATCGCTCATTAGTCACTCTCCATATTAGTTGTTTCTCAAACCCCTCATCCCCCTTATTCTCATAACAACCATAGACGAATTTGTAAAGCATTAAATTTGAAAATTTTAACAAGATATAACCATTCAGAATAACATAATTAATCAATTTGATATTGAGTACCTACCTGGGGTTTCTGTGGTTGAAGATGTTTCTGATTTGCTCTAGTTCTCGCTCCCGTTACCAAAAGACTAAAAACCTCCCAGCCAAACTGGGTACAATCTTGGTATCCAACTCCAAAATACTTCAAATTCGAAGTAATTTGGCCCCCGTGCCCAAAAGCTTCAAGAACAACTGCTCAGTTCTTCTCTGTGTCTTTCTCCTGTAAGTTCCTCCTCTACCTCTCTCTGTATAAAATTTTCTCCCCTCTTTTCAGTAGTCCTTTCCTCCTTTCATGCTCGAGAGATTACTCCACTGCCTCTTAATTTGTCCACTGCTTTTAATTTGATAAGCTCAAAAATTGCAGAGGTGGTCACCACCTTCTCCTCTCTCAATTTGTTGATAATGCCTTTGTTAAAATTGGCAACTAGGGCCAAACTCCATGTGAGTCATCTTATTTATGGCAGTTGATATTTTTCTTGGATTCCTCTCATCGAGAGGTGTAGGATTGATCTAAAGATCATCCGATTCCGATAAGTATTCATGGAGATATGAATTTATTAGTGTTATGGGACAATTCGTCAAGGTCGACCAACAACTAAACTGCCCCCACTTGTGCTCCACGTTTTGGTATAAATACAAGTGCTTTGCAAGTCATTTGCACACACATCTCTCTTGAGATTTCTTCTTCTCCACTTGTTTTGGGTTTTAGTGGAAAGAAGAATCTCTAAGGGATAAACGCTGTCCTAGAGGATGCTCTAAACGCAATCCTAAATGATGCCCTAGCAGCGCTACGCACCTAGATCTAGGACGCAGTCATATTGTGAAGAAGACAACCCTAATCCTCTAAGTGCAACGCAATCCTAAATGCTGCCCTAGCAGCTCTATGCACCTAGATCTAGGACACATCTCCTTGGAGGATAACAGAAACTCGGTCTAGGGAGCAAGGGCATTCTGTTTTGGGTCACAGGAGTAGGGCAACTTCAGCTTGGAAGAGGAGGCAACATGGAGCCTTCTAGGGATTGGTTGAAGGGAAAAATACTCTTGCATGGAGGTCGAGTGGGAGATGGCTAGACACATGTCTGTTGGGCAGCAATAGGAGGCAAAGAAACTTTGTTTTGGTTGGATGTAGGTGACAACAAGTCACTATGGTAGGCCGCAATCCTAACCAACCTAAAGCAGGGGTTGTGTAGGGAGGTTTTAGGGCATACTTGTGCCCAAAACAACAACTAAGAAGCATAGGACCCTCCCTTGATGATGCCGCAGTGATTGGGTGCAATTTCGGTGATTGGTTAAGGGCTAGTGCAGCAAGCTACGAAGCCCTAACCAATCACAGTCTTAACAACAACATAACAACAGACTTGGAGCAACATAGCATGATGCATAGTGCACATAGGAGCAGCAATAGGTACATGATGTACAATGCAGCATAACAACAGAGAGTACATGTTATACAATGAGCACATAGGAGCAGCAATGCATAGCATGATGTACAGTGCAACATAGTGCACACAGTAGTAATGATGGTGCAACATGGTGTAGATCAGTGTTGCTGGACATTGGTGCAGCAATGGGACAACATGGTAATGATGGGCATATATCGGCAACGAGAATGCATACAACAACAAGGTGATGAGGTATTGCAGCAGCAGGATGATGAGGTATTGCAGCATGCATTTGGGTACAACATAGTGCAATGAAGAGCTCAGCATGGTGCAATAGTACAGTGATGGGTACAGTCATGATAAATGAAGCATAATGAGATGCAACATAGTGATGATGGGTGCAACATGGTGCAACATAGTGAGGTGCAACATGATGATGAGGGGCATCACAATGATAGGTGCAGCATGGTGATGGAGTCACCTTGGAGAATCAGTTGAAGCAACATGTCTTCAACTGAGTTCAACTACCTCATGTATCATCTTCTTAGAGATGATCTATGCTCTTATTTAGATAGGTCAAAGTGTTGACTTCTGTTGTATATGTAAGCTCTCTCTCTTTGCTGAACTATTGAAGAACATATAAGAAGAATTGATCAAGGGTTTCCCCACATTGGGATTTGTCCGTGACTAGCGCCATGTCTTGTGTCCTCTTGTCTTGGCTTGTCTTCTACGATTTATGTTTATGTTCTATATGCAATTTACTATTACGCTGATGTGATTGCTAATCTGGAAAAGATATTGAGCTAATTGTGAAAATTGAAATAAATTCCTCTAAGCATAGAACATACCTAAAATTAACATGGTATCAGAGCTGAGGTGAAGACAAAGCCCAAGCCAAAGTGAAAGAGCAATCACCGAAGACAGTTGGGAAAGGACAAAAGGCTCTTCATCCCTCTTCAAATTCACTAAGGGTGGAGTCGAAGCAGAGAATATTATCAGAATGGCGCAGCGGAAGCTTCTGATGGCCTACCTAAAGATCACTTCAATGGGAAGTCCGGACCTAAGGGTGGAAGGAAAGGTAGATGCCTTGTTGTAATAAGTTTGGCCATTATGTGAAGGAGTGTCCAAATGGTAGGGACACATCACTTGATGATGATAACAATCATTCCAGGGATATCTTCAATTATTGGAGGAATGACAGGTAATTCAGGTCATCAAGGAAATAATCGACTCTTCAAAGAAAGCAAGGAACCCTAGGTATGAAGAATCAAATGTTGTTTCTGATAAGATAGAGAAGCATTATCTTATATTGACCCTCTCCTCCAGACTCTTTGGGAATCTGGCTTATTGATTGTAGTGCTTCAAGACACTTCATCGGATAGAAGGGTGCTCTCTCTAAATTGGTAGAGATGGAAACAATCGTGGAATTATACTTGGAGTCAATGCCACCTATCCTGGAAAGGGTGTAGGGAATGTTACCCCTCAATTGAATGAGCGTAACTCGATTCAGTTACAAGAATCCTTTTTATGTACCTGATTGCAAGAAGAACCTGGTGTCCATTTCGGCAATGGAAATCAAAGGTTTCAGGTGGTATTCATCGATGGAAAGGTACGTGTATGAAAATGAAATTTTCAATGATGCTTTTACTCATGGGTTCAGGGTTGGCAATTTGTATCAGGTTATAGAAAGTCCATTGGGGACCATGTCAGTTGACATATCTCATTTATAGGACTGAAGGTTTGCTTATTATGGGGCCCTACCCGATGTGAGTCAGATGGTGACAGGGATGCCTGAATTCAAGAAGAGAATGAAGGTACATGTCCGAGATGTACCAAAGGAAAATCTTACAAGGGGACCATTCCCCTCATGTAGCAAATCTCCAGGTTTGAAACAACCCGAGGGGTTTGAGATTCATGATCAGGAATCTCACGTATGCAGGTTGAAGACAACTCTCTATGATTTAGAGCTAACACCCCAGCTTGATATGAGAGGATTGACAACTGTCTAATGAAGCTGAGATTCACTAGGAAGGAAGCCGATCTAAACCTTTGCTTGAAGGTTGTGGATGATAGACCTCTCATATTGGCACCTTCTAAGGACAACCTCTTTTTGACAGGTGCAGACCCTCTAATTTGCAAAAGTAAGAGGGAGTTGGATTATGAATTTGGAATGGTGAACTGCAAGCCCATGACTATCTTTATGGAGCTATTTCAGAAGTTATGTGGTGGGGATGCCAGACCTGATTTGGGAAATTCCTTTGAGTTTCATAAACTCATTCTAGTATTGATGTTCTTGGTGAACTCCCGTTCGGATATATGTTTTGCAGTTAGCATGTTGAGCTCATATATGGTTGATCCCCAATGGATTGGTGCCAAAACTCTTGTGAGATATCTTCAGGGCACAATTTCTCATGGATTGAGATACACTGCCGGAAATGTAAAGCTGCATAATTATTCAAATGCTAACTAGGCAGGCAATGTGGAGGATCGCAATAGCACTTTTGAGTGTTGGTTCTCTTTGGGTTTTGCTTCGATATCCTGGATGAGCTGGAAGCAAAAGTCAGTTGCTTTAAGCATCACTGAGACCAAATACATAGCTACGAGTATGACCTCATGTGAAGCTGCCTGGTTGAGGAAGCTCTTCTGTGAGCTGTTTGACACATGATGGATACCACTGTGATCTTCTGTGACAACTAGAGAGGGATTTGATTGTTGAGGAATCCCATGTGTTATGATTGCTCCAAGCATATAGACATTAGGTACCAGTTTATTTGGGATATGGTACATTGATGAGCAAGAAGGGTCCATCGCATTGGGACTGATGTGCAGGTCGCAGACATTCTGTCGAAGCCCCGAGGAAAGGTCAAATTTGTGACTTTGCAGAATGACTTGGAGTCATTGAGAGACCCTCTTATGAGGGTCCTGTATGATGCATGCATTGAGCTCTAGGAGCTACGGGGGGCTTGGGGTACTTCTTGGAGCAACAAGCGACCATAGGGCAATTCACCCTCCCCTAGTGGTGCACTGTGTATAGGGTGAATGGTTTAGCCTTCCCCTGTGATACCCTGTGGCGACTTGTGGGCAGGATGAGTGGTTCTCCTGCCGAGGCATACTACCCATGCAGTCTGGGACTCATGGGAAGTACCTCTGATTTGGCTAGTGAGCAGGGAAATGAGGATAGGGACCATAGTAGTACCAATGGACGCATCGTGTATCTACCGTACTCCCTATGCTAGGATGATGGATATTGATCTGGGATCAATTGGAACTAACTTCGAGACAGTAAGAGCAATATAGCTCACTCTCTCTTGAAATTGATCTGGGATCCGTATGAGTGGTTTGAGACACTCTCTTTTGATATTGATCTGGGATCAATGAAACTGACTTTGGGTCAGTATGAGTGGTTTGAGACACTCTCTTGTGATATTGATCTGGGATCAATGAAATTGACTTCGGGTCGGTAAGAGTGATATAACTCACTCTCTTTTGGAACTGATCTAAGATCAGTAAGAGTGGTATGACACACTCTCTTCATATGGAACTGACTTCGGGTTAGTAGAGAATGGTACGAGACATTCTCGATCAATTCTTCTTCTTCATGGTACAACTATGCAGAGCATAGCAGTGCAGGGCACTGATGGCAGAGATAGTACAGTTTGGCAGATGGAGTTCTCCCTAGTTGAGAGGGAGTGTTAAA
>APFE030112264.1:6105-54226 GCA_000404065.3 Pinus taeda
AACATATAATTACAAAATTCAATTAATAAAATAAAAATGACTTAACTTATAATTCCTTTTATTTCTTTTAATTCCCTTTTATAAATTCATTTATGCATTTTATATGTTTTTCAAAACCATAGTTATATATTTATTTTTATTCATTTTTCTTATTGAATTATTGATTAAACACATATTTGAAGTATATGTTTGATTTTTTCTTCAAGTATATTTCAACGTATATACAAAAGTATCATATAAAATTTATTGTTTTGTAATTTATTATTATAAATAATATATAGCAAATAATATGAATGTGAAATAACATGATCGTAAAATATATATAAAATTTAAAATTAAATATGCCTTGATGTGTATAATATTTATTACTTTATTATTTGGAACAATATGTGTATAGATAAATATGGCACATTCTTTATCTCATATATATATATATATATATATAACAATTTTATTGATCTATCAAAAATGTATTACTCTATATCATAGTATATTAATTTTCCTTTAATCAGACTATACAATATTATATTTTTCCATTTTAGATTTAGGTTCGAGGATTATACATTGGCTTATTTTTCTTGCCTTTTTTCTTCCGAACATCTATCCAATTTGAGGGATTGTTTTAGACAACCACTTCCTCTCCTTGAGATGTTTCCATTGCCAAGTGTTAATGTAACAATCTCGAGTTAAAAAATTCATGTAATAAAGTTAATAAATGAGAAATAATAACCAAGGGCATGGGACATGTATTCCAAGTCGAATGTTGAGAAAAACACAGTAGTGTGTGTGCTTATTTGGCTTATTATGGCCAAGGAAATTGGAAAAGGAAATGACAAAGGCATTTAAAAAAGTAAGATGCATTATTTTCCATTTTATTTATGAAAATATTGGAAATTAGGCGAACAGGAAGGTGAAAGGTCACAAGTTGCATGAGAAGAGAAAAATGAAGGAAAATTGAAGAAATTAGACGCCTTATTAATAAAAAGGCTTCTAAGGATCAATTCACAGACTTTTGTCAGTTCAGTGTCGGTGATCTCTCTATTTTCTCTCTCTCTCTCTCTTATACTCTTGGACACTTAGAGTTTTTTTGGAGCACTCTAGCATTGGATCAAGGAAAGCATAAGAAGGAAAAGGAAGTAAAGATCAAACAAGGAAGAGCAGGCTCAATCAACTACAACAAGATTACTTGTAGGTATCAAATTACATGTATGATTTCCTTGCTAGTTTTGGCATGCATGGTACATGCATGTGTGTATTTGGTTCTCTTGTTATCATTAACATGGGTTTTTCCAGGTGTGACAGTGGATTTCCGAATAACCATGGTGTCATGAGGTTCTCTCTTACTTGGTTGAGTTGGATTGCCAGATGGTTCCAAAACTGAGTGGGGTGGTCTCAGGAGGAAAAAAATCAAGGCCTAGGTATCCCTGGACTAGTGAAGGTGGGATTGCGGTAAACCCATATTATGTGTACATTTGTGCACCTAGAAATCCTCGACTGGTGAATTATGGGATATACGGTAAAGCCTGGAGGTGTATTCCCTCGATTAGGGCTAGGAATCCTCGAGCATTGAAAAGCAGGATATACAGTAAATCCGAGAGACTCAAGATGGACAAATTCCTCATGGCTTAGGTGGAGAGATCCGAAGGCATCCATGCTAATATAGTCCTAGTGATCCCTAGATAGTGGGATTATGGTAAATCCTAGTAGTGTATGTCTCTTGATTTTTCCTAGGAATCCCTTGGTGGGATTGTGGTAAAGCCCGAGGAAGCCTTGATTGGTCATGTTGCGAGTCCCACATTCATGCTTGGAATATGGCACAGGGGTGATTGGCTCAAAGAAAGATTTGGTTTAGCCCAACTATGGTCGGGTGGTCCATGGAAGTCCAACGATTAGTTAGCTTTTACATATGTTAATAAGAGTTATTTTCCTCTTGTGTATTATATGTAAATGTGCTTGCTATTATTTGATTGTAATGTTTGTTTTATCATTGCTCTTCTATTGGTTATATGCTAGTTATAAGCATGGTTTTATGACAAATTTTAGTTATGGCTCTTATCATGTGTTTGATTAGTCAATGAATAAACAATGAATGTATGACCTAATAGATGATAATGGAGATATTATGAGAGGGCATCATTCCTTCTTGGTGATTCTCAGATAAGTATGAAATCCCTATGCTCAAATGTGTTTATATGACCTGTAAATTACATGTTCAGGATGTGTTTGATAGAATGTTTACCATAGCTAGGCCTTTTCATATTAGTTCCTTGTTCAATTTTTTTTATTAGAGGCCTTGTCATCATGTTATTTATCATTTATGGAAGTTTCATGAAGTTATGGGTAGTGGCCTAAGTCCTGGCCTCAAAAAAGTGGCTAAGAATATGGGGCTGTTAGCATTGAACTGCCTGACAAAGGCTATAGTTTCATGGATGCCTTGTTGTGCATGTGAATGGAGGGTTTTAGTTACATGGAGGGCTTATCATCAGTGCTACTAGTTCTCTAGATCAATCAAACAACAAGTTGTCTCAAGAGTTGAGCACCTGGAAGGGTTGGTTGGCTCCTAAAGGTCTTGTAGCATCTGAGGAAGGTTGTATTGGTCCTGTCTCATCTGTTTCACTTCCTTAACATTAATTGGGAAGTTGAATCGTATATTATTAACTCTTCATCATATGTTTACCCCGATGGACCGCTTAGTTTAGTGTTGTAGCAGTTACAACCACCCTCCAAAACTTTTCCTTAGCTTAGTTTTGGAGCGGCCCTACAACCTTTCACAACAACATGTCTTGCCATGTCAAGCACATCAGCTTCAACTATTTCATAGAGTGTTTTTAGCTTGTGCATGCAAGTGTGTTTCACCCCCTTCACAGGCTGCTTTTCGGACTTAGTGTCAATTGTTGGTTGAGAAGCTCCCTCTGGGAATTGCATGATTCTAAAAGGGAACTAGCCTTCCCTCCAGAAATTGAACAAACCCAGCTAGGCTCCAGAATTGTGCAATTCCTCCTGAGAGTCTTCCTCCCAAAATTTGTGCAATTCATCACTGGACAGCTGATCAACCTAGAAATTGCATAATTTTGGGCAGTAGTCACCTATTGCTCCTACAAATTGTGTAATCCCTCTGGGACAACCAGCCTAACAACTAGCAAAAATTGTGCAAATCTAGCTAGGTAGCCTCTCGGGCTAAAACATTGTGTAATGCAGTCAGACAGGCTTCCTTGAGACAATTGTGAGGTTTGACCCAAGGAATCCTCTTAGGCTCAAAAATTGCGCAATACTATGAGACATGATTCCTTAAGAAAATTGTGCAGTCTGACCCAAGACAGCTCCTCAAACCATAAATTGTGCAATCCTAGGAGACAGTCACTTGTTCCTCCCAGAAATTGCATAATTCCTCTCGGACAAGCATCTCTACTCAGCCCAGAAATTGTGTATATTTTCATCCTAGGCTCGTAGACTGATGCATGTGCCTTTAGACTGGCCGGTTCCCTCTGGGACAGAGCAAAACTAATTTGCATGCATGGATTGCTTCTCCCAAGGCAACATGAAAAGGCATCCTTTGATTTAGCATTCTATTTTTAGCAATTGGAGGTCACATGCAGGAATCATTTCAGAAACCTCCCACCAAGTGTCGCTTTCCTAGATTTGTGGCATGTGCATCACAACCTCAGTGTTACCAAAAATCATCAACAGGGCACTATAGAGCTCATTCCTCACATTGATCTTGCATCTCTAACATCCCACATTGCATATAAGAGTCATCGACACATTTAGCTCAATTGTTTTGGGGTAAGCTCGCTTTTCATGTCTTGCATTGCGTTTATGTCGCTTTTTCTGTTTCGCTTTGTGCAAGTGTTGTTTGCTTGATTTCAGTGAGTGCTTACTATCATTTTGATGTATGTTAGCTTGTAGAAGCATTGTTTCAGTTTTTGTTCGCATCTGATTGCTGTTGCATGCATGACACTATTTTCCATGGATGATCACCATTGCAGTGACTCGTTTTACACACATGCATGCTTTCCCGTATTTTGAATCTTGCACTTTTTGTTTGCATGAATTATCATTCACTCTTTTTTGCACTCATCTCATCATGCATTCACACTTTTCATGTTTTTAGTCGCCCATCAGCCAGACTAGGCTGCCTTGGCCCAGACCTGCCTTACCCGGCTAGCACTGCACCTTTCCGGAAGCGAAGGCTCTTCCTTCCCTCCAAAAATTGTGTATGTCTAGCTAGGCACTGACTTCCAAGCTTGCATTGCACAATTCTTGGAGGCAGTGTCACCCGATCTACTCCACAATAGTCACTCATCACAACTTGACGCAACACTCTAATGTTTTTGGCCCTCTTCATGATCCGTAGCAACACATTATTTCTCATAGCACTCACCAACTCAACTAGACCACATTGTCCTCTCTAATCTCTTCTCTTCAATTGCATATAGTTAGCTCTCCGCCTCTTTCTCTCCACAACGCACAATCAAATCTCAACCTACTTTCTCTGCATAGGCACCTTTGGCCTTTCTCACACAACATCACAACTTTTGAGGTCTCTTACCTCTGCATAGATACTCTCATCCTCTTTCTGCAGAACTGGCTCCCTTAGCCTCACACAACAAAGCACTCACATAAATCTCTTTTTACTTATCTCATTAGCAACAATGTTGTCTTCCCCCACTTTTCTCATATGATCTCTTGGGTTTTGTTCCTCTACTCCCCACTAATCGATGTTGTCACTCTTGCCTTGTATTCACACTACTTGAGTATACTTCAGCATGGCTTTTCGATATTGTTATTGCGTTTGACTAGGTATTTACCAATGTATTAAACATGAAAATGGCCACTTGACTATTTTCTCCATACTGAGAATTAATTCTTAGTCCACCTTCACACTCTCACTAAGAACAATCCTTTCAGTGAGAAACTCTCCAATCACTAAGGATGTCCATGCTTAGTCATGGCTTCACATAGCTTGGTTGTACTTCAGAACTCCCTTCTTTTTGGACCAGTGCCCTCTTTTCGTTACCTCAATTTTTTCTGTAGATCCATTTGACTCCATGAACCAACTTAGTCGATTTGTATTTATTCTTTGGTAGCCAACCTATTCATCTACCTAACTCAATGAGACATGCATCAAAGCACATACACGGCTTGTCCCACCTCAAAGAAAATCCAAAAAATGATCTTTTATAGGCCCCATTAACATTGATACCAACTCCTCTACTTTTTCATTCAATCTTGTAGCTGTCGACCCATACGCCCTTAGTTTTGTGTACTATACTATCAGATAAATTCCAAATTGTTACTCCATAGTGGTACAATGTTCTAATACTAATCAGTCCTTTGGCATTTAACTCCATTGGCATTTTATTTCTCATATGACCGGGCTAGTGTCCATCAGCTTAATGCTATATCAGAGCCCCATTTGTATCATAACTTCAACAAAATTCCAATTTAATATTGGCTTCTTCTTCTTAGCCCTCACAACATTTCTCATCATAGGATCGAGAGCTGTGACCACCACTTAGCATTAAGGTGCTAAGGCACTTTGTTCCTCTTGGGACCAAACTTCCTTTGCAATTTATTTGTTCCCTTGGCTCTATGGACTTTCATGACTAACAGCCTACCCAATATTCGAATCCCCTTTATCGGAACTTTTCCAAACTCCAACTACTCTAGAGTTTCAATGCCTTAATCCTATGATTGTCAATCTCTGATGTGACAACATCACTTCCACGTACTAACTCCTTAGAGGTGACACGTGTCACCTAGTTTTGGCACATTCAACTACCAAATATGGTTAAATATGCTTGCCATGTGTCTTGTCATATGTCACATCATGCTAATGTCAACTGCCACTGCAGCTTATTAGAGCCACTCATACATTTCCATGTGTCCTGCTGGAGGAGAGAGAACAGGGCCTATCAACCTTTGGTTTTCAAATGAAATCCTTTGTTAATATTTATAATTATTCCTTGGCACTTCTATATGCTTATCGACACTTAATAGATATTGCAACCTTTTAGAATCTCCTCACTTAAGAAGTTCTAATATTTCTATCCACGACATGTTGATTTTCCGATGTGCTAAAACTCCAACCTTCGATGTGCCTCTTGCACCAATCCCCTAATGTTTTGATCTCCGATATACCGATATGCTGATTATGCTGACCTTAGATATTCTAATGTGTTGATCCTCTGATGTTTCGATCTGGCGATTTTTCTTCCTTTTTAAGGATTCTAAAATCTGAACTTCAACAAACCATATCTTTTGATTCAGAGGTCCATTTTTTGACTTTCGCATATTGTTGGAAATCTTGTTCAAAGAAATTTACATCTTAGAGGGTTTGATGTAGGCTTTGGAAACTACAAACATATGCCACTCCTTGCTCCTTGACACTTCTTCTTGTTTTTGGAATCCTAAAATTCCAATCACCATAGTCATCATTTTATGGCTTCTCCAGTCAGACTTATACTTTGATGATTCTCTACATGAAGCTTGCAGTTCCCATGTGATTCCATCCTCACCAACACTGTGATAATAATTTTCTAGCTTCTTTTGTAAGCCTACTACTGTGATGATTTTATACAAGAAGCCTGTAACTATGATGGAGTTCCATCTGTCGCTCACTTTAATCATCATTTTATGGCTTCTTTAGTAAGCTTGCTACTGTGATGATTCTCTAGATAGCACTGTAGCAACCATGGGATTTGTCCTCTGACATTGTTGCCAACATCTGCTACAACAAGTATCCATGCTAGTCTGGTTCTCATCAATGCCAACACTTATGCCAATAATTAGGCAATGCCAACTTCCAAACACATCTCCCCAACATTATTGTTGACATTAATGCCAATACACTTGGATATATCTTCACTAGGCCACTGGCCATCCCAACAATGCCAATTTTCCAACAATCCCCCCCTTTGGAATTAATGACAACACTTCATTCTTATCTTCACTTTGATGGACAAACCTCATGCTTCTTCCACACATCGCATTACATGAGACACCAATGGCCTTAAGTGGCCTTCTCTCTTCTACATAGGACATCACATCTTCTTCACAAATTCTCTTTCCCTTTGACATCAATGGAAAGGGGCTACAATGATGCCTTTTTCTCCTCATGCAATCACTAGTTGTGAAAACCAAATTCTAGTTGTGCATTCTATTCTTTAGACATCTCTTCAAGAACTTAGCGTTGTTGTTGCTCCATAAACTGGGCATATGTGATATGCTCCCCCTAAACATATATTTTCACTACTACTTCCGAGACTGGTCTTACATCATTTGAGCATCACCACTCCTCCCCTTGAGATCATACTTCTATACTAGGGACTGCTAATCAATTAATACCAATTGTACCAAAAGAAGTCATACACATTAAATACATTACCAGGAAAACTCCAAAAATCTTCTTTCTCAAAAAGAAATGCCCAAATGCACACAAGGTTACTCCAAATGAGCCCAAACTATAAATTCCTATTAGCGATGTTAATTGAAAGATTAAGGACATTGAAGTCTTACACCGAATATGTTTCATGAACACAAGACTTCTAGGCATAAGAAAACTCACAACTTAAATGAAATAAGGGTATTTCACCCAAGATGCAAACCTTTCATTTGTTCAACAATCTTCCTTTTCTCAGGCTACTAATTGTTTCCTACTACTGCTTATCAAAGAATCTCCCCCTAAGCCAATTTTCTTTGATCTCTTGCATCTTCTTTCTTGCCTTAGCATGGGGATTTATCCCATGGACCTGACTTGATTGTGAAATTCTTGTCATTCCACTCTTCTACTACTCCCCATTTCTTTCTTCTCACAACATAGGATATTTTGTGTGCTCTCCATAAAATCATATCAGTACACTCCTCCTCTACCTTTCAATGATGATACATTCAAAACAAATCAATTTATTCTTGTAATCAGCAAGATAGCATGACCATAGCTTGATCATTCAGATGCACTTTTCTTTTCATTCTTTTTGCCTCCTACATCTGAGTTACTTGACCTCCCTTGAGGCCCTTCTCTTCCTTTATTGAATAGAAACAAAGGATATACTCCCCTTGAGCAGATCATCCTCCTTCCTCCATGATTTCAATGGTCGAGTCCTGATGGAAGCATTTATCTCCAGCTTCTTCTCTTCCCATTTTTGAGATTTTTGTCTATTGCACATGGGTAGATGGAACTTCTCTTTCACCTACTCTTTCTTCACCCAAATCCTCTTGATGCCTTTCTTCATACTAGAGATATCCATCACACAGGTAAGAGGATCATTCTTTTTATTTCTTCATCCTCTTTTGACACAGAATATTCTAAGAATCATTCCATTTCTTTTATCTATAGCGTGCTTTATTGTGCTTAATATTGTCACAACAATAATGTTCGGTTTGGCTTCAGAATGGGGCAGAGGAGTTACTCTTCTTGACAACATTATTTCCAAAACACTTATCATGGACATGTCATGCCTTCTCCTAGCCTCTTTATGCATTCTTGGGTTATTTCTACCTAACACATCTTCTTTCCTTGCATGCCATCTACAATCTATGGCTTTATGTACAAAATTATTGCAAGAAAAAAAATACCCATAAAAAGGATTTTCATGATAGAGATTACCTTTTCTTTGAATGATTTCTCTCTGAGGAGGAAAGGACATCTAGTATGTCTTTATGTGCCTTCCATGAAAGATTTCATTTCTATTATGCACTTTTCCTTGCAATTGCCTAGACCTCTTTTGTTGCACTACCGACTACTACTTTTTAGCATTTTGTTGTTTCCTTTCCTTCCTTCATTGTTGCTAATTTCCATGCCATTGTTGCTATCCAACAACATTTCTTTCTTTTCTTTTGTTGGAATCTTGAACTCCCTTTACATTGGAATTTGACCCTTTAGCCTTCACGATATTTGAGCTTGCTTTTTCCTTAAAATCCTAACCAACCTTGATGAGTGGGGATCCTTACTTAACAAATACTCTCATATAAGGCCTTTGTGCTCCCATCAAGCTTTTGATATTGAGACAAATTTATTTTTTACTTTTCTAAGTCATGTCCTAATGACACTACCTCATTTTGTAGTCTCCCATAGTAAGCCTCCTTCTCACCCAACTGATTGGATAACTTTCCATTTAGTCTGCTAGCCTATTCTTGTTGAGAATTTAGTTCAACCATTTTTCTTCTAAAATTATCATTCTCAAGCTTCTAGATTTTCAGTTTCTCTTCTCGCTTGATATTTTCCTCTAATAGGTCCTTTATCTCCTTTAGAACTGAGATCAACCTTTCGTAAAAATGATCCTTTCATCTAGATCCTTTTATTAACTATCAGATATTCTAGCTGAGTTACAACAGAGATCTAAAGCCATCTCTATGTGCATGGAGTCTTCCATGGGTCTAAGGGTTATCCCTTGTTCATCACCACCTGGGGTATTCTTGTTCTCTCTTATGGATGAACACACTAGAAGTCTCTCTTCTTCCTCTGAGAATTCCTCATTTTCTATTGCTACTAAAGTGGGTTTATCTTCATTACAATTACTAGATGCATGACTATCCCTATCTTTAAGTGATACAAATGAACATCTAGATAATGAAGGACCTATCTCTTTTCATTTATCACACAACAATATCTTACCTTATTAGAAGCATGATCTCCCTTCTAGGACTTCTTCATCATCAACGCTTGTGTAATAAGCAGCAACTTCTACATGTTCTGACTCATTGCTAGAGCAACAAGGTTCTTCATCCTTCCCTTGAGAAACATGGTTATCTCCTTCATACATACATTGCAGTTTGTCCAATGATTCCTTTGCTGACTCATAATGTATCACTTTATCAGCATCTGGCTTAGATAGCCCTTTCAAGATAATATTTTGGGCTTCTTCATTCTTCTCATTGTTTTCTCCATTCAATACGAAGAGCCACATATCAACATCCGAGGCCATTAAATAAGCTACCATTATAATATTCCAGAGTTCATAGTATAATCCATTTAAAAATGGAACTCTTGTTGTTAGCCAAACTTGATTATCCATTATTTCCCTTTCATATACCTTCTAGCGATTGAGCTATTCCTGAAGGAACTTGGCTCTAATACCAACTATTGGAAACAATGTTAATACTGGGAGGGGGTGAATCAATATTAAGGATAATGTTTAACTCTTTATGCCAATTTACTTTTCTTATTCAAACTTAGCAATCATCCACATAATCAACATGAACATATGATATGGCAGCGTTGTCAAATCAACATACAAGCACACACCATAAACATCATAGACATGAGACACAAGGTTTTACATGGAAACCCTTTCGGGAAAAATCAACCAAATATGTTTGTCATTATGAATGTAAAATAAGAACACCTGCTCTATTACATCAACCTGTTTGTGAGCCACCACTCACAGGAAGCACCAACTCCCTTTGATTGTTTGCTAACACCCACTAGAAGGAAGCATCAACTTCCTCCTTTTGTAGACACGTTTTCAGCTTACTAGAAGCAACATGTGAAGCACCAACTTGCATCTCCTTGGATTTATGCAACCACTGACTTGCAGGAAGAACTCAGCCCCAAGCCTTCTTAAGCACCCACTAGAGATAGAAGCACCAACTTCTTATATTTAGGCTCCAACCCATACTCAAATAAGAACTGAATGTTCTCTGTAATTGGTAGCCAATACGCCTAATCTCGACTTTGTTCTTTTCTCACTCTGCTCACTCTACAATGACAACCTATTTTGATCAATAACAATCGCTCATCACATATCCACGCATCACTCTAATGTTCTTGTCCATCTGCATGATCCGCAGAAACATGTTGTTTCTCACATAACTGACCAACTCAATTAGGCCACATAGGCCTCTCTGCTATCTTCTCTCTAACTACATATAATTAGCTCTTGGCCTCTTGCTCTCGACAACGCACACACAACTCTCGACCTACTTTCTATGTACATGCACCTTTGCCCTTTCTCACACAATAGCACAACTTTCAGTGTCTCTTACCTCTCCATAGACACTCTCATCCTTTCTCTGCAAAACTAGCTCCCTTAGCCTCACACAACAGTGCACTCACACAGCTCTTTTTACTTAGCTCATTAGAAACAATTCTTCTTTCTACTTTGCTCATCTGAGCTCCTAGGTTTTGTTCCTCTACTGCCCACTAATCGATGTTGTCACTCCTATCCTGTATTCACACTTCCCGAGTGTACTTCAGCATGGATTTTCCATATTGTTGTTGTGTTTGACTAGGTTTCTTCCAATGTGTTAAACATGAGAATGGCCTCTTGACTGTTTTCTCCATACTAAGAATTAATTCTTAGTCCACCTGTACACTCTAACTAAGCATAGTCGTTTTTGTGAGCAACTCTCCTAACACTGAAGCTCTCCATTCTTAATCATAGCTTCACACGGCTTGGCTATACTTCAAAACTGGCTTATTTGTGGACCATTATCCTTTTTCCCTTGTCTCAGATTTTTCTACATATGCATTTGCTTCCATGAACCAACTTCATTGATATGAATTTTTTCTTCAGTAGCTGACCCATTCATCTACCTAACTCACTTATATGTGGATCGAAACATAGAGATGGCTTGTCTCACTTCAAAGAAGACTCAACACTCTTTCTTGAAGATCATGGTCCTTGTTACCTTAAGCCAACGATCTTTGACAGTTTCCATTAATCCTGAGACAAACTCCTCTATTTCAGCATTCAATCTCACAGCTCCTAACCCATACGCCTTTAATTCTCTATTGAAGAAATTCCACATTCTTACTCCACAATATTACAATGTTCCGATACTCCTCAAACCTTTGGCATTTAGCTCCCTTGGAATTTTCTTTCTCACATGACCGGGAAAATTTCCATTAGCTTGATGCAATATCAGTGCCCCGTTTGTATTGGACCTTCAGTGAAGTTCCAATTCCATCTTGGCTCCTTCTTCTTAGCCCTCACAACATTTCTCATCATAGGACTGAGAGTTGTGACTACCGCTTAGCATTAAGGTGCTAAGGCACATTGTTCCTACTGGGGAAAACTTACTTTGCAATTTCCTTGTGCCCTTGGCTCTATGGACTTTCATGACCAAGAGCCTACCCAATATCAAAAGTCCCCTTTATAAAAAAATTTCCAAAGTTCAACTGCTCTAGAGTTTCGATATCTTAATCAGCCAATTTCCAAGCTCCGATGTGACATCATCACTTCCACATGGAGACTCCTTAGAGGCGATGCGCGTCACCCATTTGTAGTCCATTAGAATATCAAATATTGTTAAATTTTCCTGCCACGTGCCTTGCAATACTATCACGTCATGTTGATGTCAGCTGACACTACAACTTATTAGAGTCATTCATATGCTGCCATGTGTACTGCAGGAGGGGAGATATGAGGGTCCATCAAAATTTGGTTTTGCAACTAAATCCTTTATTTATATTTATAAACATTCCTCTATGCTAATATAGGCTTATCAACACTTAACAGATATCACAACTTTTCAGAATTTCCTCACTTAAGAAGTTTTGATATTCTGATCCCCTACATGTTGATGTTCTGATGTGCTAAGGCTCCAACATTTGATGTGCCTTTTGCACCAACCCTTTGATGTTCCAATCTCTGATATGTCGATATCCTGATTATGTTGACCTCTGATATTCTGATGTTTCGATCTGTTGATTTTTCTTCCTTTTTAAGGCTTCTCAAACCTGAATTTTAGCAGACCATATATTTTGATTCATGGGTCCATTTTTTAGCTTCCACATATTGTTTGAAAGCTTGTATAGAGTACTTTCGAATGTATATGGTCTGATGTAGGCTTTGAGTACTTCTGCTGCTCGGAAGAAGACTGCAAACTTTTTCCACTCTTTTCTCCTTGACACTTCTTATGTCTGGAATCTTGAACTTCCAATCACCATAACCATCACTTTATGGCTTCTCCAGTAAGCCTACTACTCTGATGATTCTCTACATGAAGCCTATAGTTCCCATGGGATTCAATCCTGACCAACACTGTGATAATTATTTTTTGGCTTCTTCAGTAAGCCTGCTACTGTGATGATTTTCTATAAGAAGCCTGCAGCTACCATGGATTTCGATCTGACCCATCACTGTAATCATCAATTTTTGGCTACTTCAATAAGCCTACTACTGTGATGATTCTCTATAGAGAACTATAGAAACTATGGGGCTTATCCTTGACCATCACTAGCAACATATGATATGACAAGTATCCATGCTAGTATGGTTCTCATCAATGCCAACACTTTTTCCAACAGTTAGGCAATGCCAACTACCCAACACATATCCCCAGCATGACTGTTGACATTAATGCCAACACACTTGTAGATATATTCACTAGGTCACTGGCCAACCTGACAATGCCAACTGTCCAACACTTTTCATTTCGATAAATCAGAATTTTAAATTCACAAGCAGTTGTGGCTAAAAAATCTGCAATTCCATTCTCTTCTCTTGATACCAATGAAATCTCTTGTTGAGAAAAAAAGATAGAAAATAAATCCCAAACTTCATTTCTATAGGCTCTCATTCTCAGATGCTTAGTTTGATAGGTACCCTTGACTTGGTTCACAATTATCTTTGAGTCTCCAAAAATGTGTATTTTCTATGACTTTTTCTCTCTTAATAGATTTAACCCAATAACCATATATTCATACTCTGCTACGTTATTTGTATAGTCAAAATGCAGTTTAAATGAATGTAATTGAATTGTAAAATTTGTTGGAGCAATCCACACTCCTGATCCAGAACCTCTCTCATAGGTGGAGCCATCAAAATGTAATTTCCAAACTTGATCTGAAAATTTCTGAACCTGTTCTTTCTAAATATTAGTTTCATTTTTGTTGATGTTTCTCCCTCAAAACAACAATCATTGAATAAAATTTGTTATCCTAGCTTCGTGTCTACTGCATAGATGGATGATTATCCAGCTAGGTTCTACTTCTCACCATATAGTTCATTTGAACCTCTCGGTATAATATTTTCATTTCTCCAAACAATGATATAGAAGCATAGATCATGTCCATATGTAAAGTTCCTCCCAATCTCGTTGCCCAAGATTAGGATAACAACATGCCAAATATTGTTAGAATGTCTGCTACTACTATATCCACCAATGCACTCTTAGAAGGAATTTCAGATAAGGTGATAACTAAATCCTTTACCAGCCCTAGGTGTTTTACCTTTATAAAATCAAAGGAGAACAAATCTGTGTAGGTTTTCATAACCTGGAGCCCTAGATGGTCCATGACTGACTTAGGCATGAGGTTATGTGAAGCTCTGGAGTCTAAATGGCATTGTGAAGAAGCATATAATGTACATTTAGACTTACATAAAATGGACGTACGTCATCATTTGAACTAGTGACATGTGGGCCGAAGACAAATTGAGGAGCATCATTATCTAGGTTTAAAGAATCTTGTGAATTTATGTTGACTTTATCAATTTCTTAATTTTTAATCATAGTAGAAATGATTTTCCTATATTGATCATTTCTTAAAATTTTAGCAAAAGGAATGGACACTTTCAACTTACTAATTTCAGACTCCAGATTAAAAGGTGATTGTTATTTTTCTACATCTTTGATCTCCTTTCTTCCTTCTTCTGTCTTTTTCAAATCGTTCTTCTTTGGCTCCTCTAGTTTCTTCAAAATACCTTTTCTAGGTCCAACTTGTTCTTAAATTGTTGTCCTTTGTGGCAGAGCTTTGATAGGGACATTCCAATTTTTGAGGTTGTACTGTCTAAAAAATTTCCACCACATTATTATACCCCTGCTGATAAACAACCAAATCGTAGAGAAAAATGCTATCTCTTTTTCTTGAGCGTCCGACAAAAATGTGATGCTCTTCTTTGATTCTTGGGTTTTGTTACCATCGAAACACCCAATCTGTTGATCTTCTTCATCAATAGTATCATCATCAACAAAATATTATGGAAAAGGAGGTCGAACAACAAGTTATTGTTCTTTAGGACCTTTCCTCTCTTCAAAACGATTTTGAGCAGCCCGGGGTCTCCTAAAATTCAGATTTTTGCCTTGAGGTTGATTCTCACGTCAAGGAGGAGTTAATTTATCCACCAAATTCTCCATAGTTTTCAGCATCACATCAAATTTCAAGTTAGGAGATGAAGATGAGTCTTATTTGAAACCTATTATTTTGTAGAATTTGGTATCTATGGGTAAATACTAATTCCCTAGATAAGTAGACATATACAAAAACAACAGTTTAAAGTGTTTTAGTATTTTCCTATAAGAAATAGATAAGATGAGAAGATGAGAAGACCTACTTGTAGTTCCTCTTTCCTCTCATCTCATTTGTATCGATCCCGTTGCTCCTTCACACACTTAATACACTTGAGAAGTACCTATAAACACAATAGAAAACAAAGAACCGATCAAAGAAAAAGATCTATTGAATATAAGTGAATGGAATCAGATACAATTCAGACATAGAAGGATTATAAAACTATACAAACATATGGGAGAAAGGTTCAAACACTTTATTGAATAGAATAAGGAATTACAACCCTTCATGTCTGATTCCAAGCCATTCCTCCAGCTTGGATCCCATCCACATCATATCAAAAGCATGACAAGCTTGTAGCATTACAATACTTATTTGAAAGCCAAATCTCATAGCAGCATTATCTCCTTACAATTCATCATAATCCTGCCCCTGATCACTTAGATGAGTGGTCAATTTATAGGGAGACAGAGGTTTTGTCATAAATGGTGGCATTGAATGGCCTTCCATACTTAGAATTAGTTCCATGGAGAAAGGGATGAGAGAATAGGATGCATATTAACTCATTCCTCATCCATTTTTGAGCTCATAGGAGTTGATAAGTGAGGGAACCTTCTAGATAACTCCAAAAGATAAGAATATTCCCCAAACCCTATGTGAATTTTGCTCAAACTTGCTCAACACAGGTGAAAGGAAGCCTAAGTGCTCTAGAGAGCACCCTGGCATGGACTTAACTTCTCTGTAGCACACCCTTCCATGGGCCTATCTGTGCTGGTCCCTCTAGAGGGTATTTCTAGATGTCTTCAAGTCATGAAACTGTATGTGAAGGAGGCATTCAAAGCGGTGACTTGTTTAGGGCATGTAGTAACTAAAATTAAGGTTTGATGACCCTTAAAACAATGATCTAGATGATGGGATTGATGTGCCCAAATGGATTTGTAACAGCTGCCCCCTAAAGCATGAAGTCATAAAAATGCCAATGTCGAATGAAATTCTTTACAATGTGATGAGGAGGTATCGAAGTGGAAGGTGACTTGCATCAATTACAATACATATGTCATGTTTTTTTATTTTTACATGAATTGTTGAGGGAATACATACCCATGCTCAGCTTATAAACTTTCATTACATGTATAAAAACAATCGTAAACAGATATAAACCCATGATTGGAATGACTATCAATGTAAATCCATTGTACATATGATTTAGTACTCCTAAAATTGCAGCTCGGATGGATGAAACTAGATCTGGGGTCTCGTTCAATTGTTTTCTCAAGTACAAGTCTCACCATGTGAATATGTGATCTGAAGTCAAACATGGGAAGACACCATCTGGTTACTAGCCAATGATGTAAGCTGTTAATAGATGCGAGAGAAATCACCGTTAATGCTAATGATCCTCCACGTATTGTAGTACATTATGCATGGTGTGAATGGATGATTTGATGTCGAACACCATACAAAGTCTTTCGGTCGAAGGTCATTGATGTCAACCTATCGATGGAAGCGAGAAATCTGACATTGATGCATGTAAGCCTCAAGGTACTGGAAGGGTGCTTCTAAGTCAACTTCTTGGATAATGTGCTGATGTTGACAAGAAGCGACTCGTCACAGGAGGATCTTGATGTATCCCAAATCAATGACACAAAAAGAGTGTAGTGATTTTAGAGATGGAATTTGACTGACGACACAAGGTTTAGGAATGGAAGTCATGAAAATGAAGGTTTATGGTATTGCAAAGGATGAATTTTAAGTGATTGACTTCTCTTGAACATATCGGTGACACTGAATGAATTGGCAACATTGACCCATAACCAAAGTAATGGATGGTGTGATAGACCATAGGTATGATAACCATCAAATAGATAACCCAACCCAAATAGTCTAAATGAATTAGCAGCATTGACCCAAAACCAAAAGTGATGGATGGTGTGATAGACCATAGGTATGATAACAATCAAGCAGATAACCAAACCCAAATATTCACGAAGATGAAGTGAAAGTGTCATGTTCAAGAGCGACCTACTACCATAAAGTGGTTTTCCCCTTTTTCCCATTTTCCCCAGTCATTGCTGACCAGTAACTCTTTATTTTTATCAAGCTTGAGGAGCATAACATATGCTTGCTGTATAATTCCACCCTTTAGGTGAATCCATTGCTATGTGATGTTTTAACGAGTCTAGCGAAGGTGAAACTTTGTCTTGTCTAGATGGACAAGTTGTCGCTATTTGATGTTTTAACAAGTTTAACGAGAAAGATAACTCAATCATTTTCATGTTTAGAGAGTTTGAAAAGGGACAAAAAAGAAAATTCCACAAGTTACATTTAGTAAATTAATCTCTTAAGCCCGAAAAAGTGTAAAATAATATAAGAGAGATTTTGTTTCCAATCCGTTAACGAGTTGAAAAGGACAAGCACTTGACAATATTTTCATATTTCGAGAGTTTGAAAAGAGGTTAAAGAGGAATCCACTTTGAGGAATGATTGGTGTCTAGGATAGCAACTGGTTCTGGTGATGTTGGAACTTCTCAAAACATGTTGATTTATGTGAAGAGGTTGGCTAATAAGACCACTCATTGCAACTATTCCTCGAAAAGGGTAAAACAACCAAGTGAGAGTGTATGATTAGCCAAGCAGATAATGACGATGGAAGGATAAAAGCCAAGGCTTATCTGATGGAAGAGGCTGATAGAATGGCAATCACGAGGGTTAAAATAGAAATGTGTTCATTTTTAGAGAAGCTTGAACCATAGGGAACTATGCTTGGATTCGGTTTCATTTTTACACAAGCTTAGAGCGAAGAACTATGCTTGAATTTAGTTTCATGTTTACACAAGCTTGAAATGAAAAACTATGCTTGGAATTGCTCCCTAGGATGATGAAAGGGAGAGTCTCCTGTAATGAGATGGAATTCGTTGCAGTGAAGCATAGTGGTTATCTAACACCTTTTTGGCTTCGTCTAGATAGGGACAAAGGTGTATGGGGTGATTCCCTACACATAACCTATAGGGAAATTTAAGTTTATCACTAGGTGCATGCCCCCCAAGCTTAATTACATTTACCTAAGTAGACTACTCGTGGCTATCAAGTTGATGGAATGAAGGTTTGTTTACAATATCAAGTGAAATACTCAACTGGGATTTTACGATATCTAGTCAAAGACTCGACTTGGAACTTTACTTCAAGGGACCTTGTTTCATTTTTTAATGAGCTTGCCATAAGACAAGGAGCTATGCTCACATTCCTTGTTTCATTTTTTAACAAGCTTGACACAAGACAAGGAATTATGCTCATACTGCTTGTTTCATTTTTTAACGAGCTTGACACAAGACAAGGAACTATGCTCATAGGATTTGTTTCATATTTTAATGAGGTTGACACAGTAAAATAACTATTTGCATATCCTTCGTTTCATTTTTTAACGAGGTTGACATGAGACAAGGAATTATCCTCATGAAATTGTTTCATGTTTTAAAGAGGTTGACATAGTAAAAGAACCATCCTTATGTTCCTTGTTCACGAATCATAAGAGGTATTGACTTCCAAGAGGTTATCATCTGATGGGAGAACAATGGTTTGGAAGGAGAGATCTGGTTCTAATGCCCCCAGTACATAATGTACAACATCATGGAATTGATCGTTTGTTGATGTAGGCATGCAATGGGTTGCGACATAATTAACCCGTGGTTGGGATGATACCATTGGTATAAAAGGACCATTTAGGGAAGATGGTTGACTAGAAGCCATATTTGGACTGGGAAATGAAATTTGGTCAACGGTGACAATTCTGCCTTCATGCGGGAGACAAATCACTCAAAAGAGTGTTGAAACAATAGCTCCCATGTCATAAACATAGTCGCACCCAAGAAGTAAATTTTAATCTAAAGGGTCTGGGACTACCATCACATTCAGATAAATAATTTTTCCTCCCAAAGTAATAGGTAACTAAGGGAGGATCCCTAATGGTTGACTAGTTCCTCTGTTAAAAGACAACATCTTTTGGGTAACAGGTAGAATCAACGGCGAACTGAGCGCTTGCCAAGAAGTTGAAGAAATAATATTCATAGATGCACCTTCATCTATAATAGGGCCAGATACAATCATATTACAAACTTGTGCTATGATCTAGAAAGGCACATAAGAAGGAAGACGAAATCCTACCAGTCGATTCCAATCAAATGAAGTGACCACACTACTTGGAGGGGGTACTGTAAGAACAGGAGAATTATCTCCTTGAGTTACTAGAATGGGAGGATTTTCCTCCTGTCTTGATGGAATAGGAGGGTTTCCTCCAAGCTCATTTGAATCTGAAGAAACACAAAGAACCTAAGTGGTATCATATTCACTCTCATCGGGAAAGGTATGATTAACTGAAGGTGAAATTGGGTCAACTATTACATCGAATTATTGATTTTGGTCGGATATAGACTCATAGGGTTCACTTTTAGAGAGAGTGGGTTTGATCGACAATTGATTTGAGTCAGTCAATTCATCAACTAATGAATGATTAAGGGAGAGTCTCCTGTAACCATATGGAGGTTGCTATGGTGAAGCAATATGGTTATCCAACCCCTTCATGGCTTCATCTAGATAGGGACAAAGGTGAATGCGGTGATTTCCTTCACATAACCTACAGAGAAACTTAACTTTAACCTTTTTTCCCATGAAATTTACTACCACTAGTTGATGGTGTGTCACCATCATGATCTCGAGAAGTTGATGAAATGGGATGTTGTGAATGAGAAGGCCATTCTTCTAAGATCTAAGGAATATCAGGACAATTTCGAAGAAGATGGTCTCCCACACAAATTTTGCATGGATATCGAACTTTGTGAGGCTTGATGGATGGTTTCTCATCACATGTTGCATTCAAAGCAATGGTTTCTTGGTTATCCCTCTGTTGAATTTTCTTCTTCTTCTTTTTCTTCCCTTTCTTATTCTTCCTAGCCACCTGGTTACTAGTACCAATACTTTCACCAGACGAACAGGAATAAGGGCAGGAAGAAACAACCGAGGAAGAAGGAAAACTGTCAACTTTAGGATCAACTGGAGGTTAATTTTGTCCAGTTGGAGGAGTGCTCTATTTCGGAGAAATAATGACATTTTGAACCAAGGAGGTTGAAAACAAGCATACTAGTAAGCCAATGGTAAGTCCCGGTAGGGATAATGTAGCCATATAAGCAGCACCAATATTTCTGAAAGGAGGAAAAGGACAAGGATTCCCATCAAAAGGAATTCCTTGATCGATGGACTCCAGATTTGTTTCCATATGTTTCAACCTAATATCAACTAAGGAGTGAATGTGTAGGATGTTATCCACGGTTAGTTAATTTTATTTTAATAAATGCAACATAACAAAAAAATAGAGGGATAATGTAGGCAAAAGGTTTACTATGCAACTGTGAACTGTAGAATACCTCTTGGCGAATCGAGAAGTACGGGCAAGCAATCTCCCTGAATGTTGTGTTCGGTGTATCATGGTGTACAAGGCGGTTGACTCAGTTACCTAAGGATGGATAGAAACCTAGTGTTGTCCTCCCATATATACCCGGAAGTACATGGAGGCCCAATCTATATAAGCATTGTCTAATGCAAGAACTGCACAGTGAGAGCATTTCCATATACTTTACATACTGTAACACCGCCCTATATACCTGAAGTTACGTGGCTGAGCTATGATATACTCACATATGTGGAATGAGGTATCACGCTTGGGATGTATTGTAGATAAGTTAGTGACAATTACTTTATTTTATGACACCAAAACATGTCTCTAGCCTAGAACCACTAAATGTTTTTCGTTAGGTGACAATGCTCCATTAGGTAAATTCGGATAAATTTTAAGTTGATCTTATTTAGAATTTTCCTTCCAAGGTTCACCACATGATGTATGTTTGCAATTCCTAAAACGCAACTAATATGATAAGCATTCTTCTCATTCAATTGAATAATGAAAACCTTAGCTAGTTGGGATAGAGCAATAAGATCTTTGACAAAGAGCAAAGAGAACATCTAATGCAATTTCCCTAGCTATTCGTTCCAAGCATTCACAAAATACAATATGAACAATGCAATTTTTTCTTTTCAATTTCCTTATTGTGAATATGAACAAAAGGAAATATGCACATACAATCAATCAATCTTTCATAATAACGAATACTTTTACAACAATTCTATTTTGAAGGAAAAGAAGACTTTACAACACTTTCTTTCGATCGAAGATTAATAAACTATATTCTAACTTTGATTATAGGTTTATAATGAAAAATAAAACATTTAAGAAGCATTAGTCAATCAAATCAAAGTAGGGCTAGACAAGGAGATAAAAAATTGTTCTTTGAGACATAGCATTCATTGATCAATCAGTGAACAAAAAAATAGAGAAAAGTTGGCAAAAGCACTTTCCAAAGGTGGGAAACTAATCCTAGGAGGATCAGTGCAACCTTGAATGGGAGACAGTGCACTTCAGAGCACTGTTCCTAAGCCAGGGGTGCTCTGCAGCGCACTGTGTCCCTCACAAGCTTGCACTGGTGACAGTGAGCCATTTCAAAAGGCAATTTGACACAGTTTTGACCAAATTTTCAATGAAAAAGAGCTAAATTACAATCAATGAACACAAGTAAGGCTTGCAAGGATTTCCTAGGAAGTGGATAAACTACTAGGAAAGAGGATCTTCCCCAGCGGAGTTGCCAATTTGTTTGAAGAATTTGGTATCTAGGGATAAATATTAATTCCCTAAATAAGTAGCCATATCTAGAACAACAATTTAAAGTGTTTTAGTATTTTCCTATAAGAAATAGATAAGATGAGAAGACTTACTTGTAGTTGTGCTTTCCTCTCATCTCCTTTGTATCAATCCTATCCTTCCTTCCCGTACTTAATATGCTTGAGAAGTACCTGTAAACACAACAAAAAACAAAGAATCAATCAAAGAAAAAGATCTATTGAATATAAGTGAATGGAACCAGATACAATTCACAAATATGAGCATTATAAAACAATACAAACATATGGGAGAAATGTTCAAACAGTTAATTGAATAGAAGAAGGAATTACAGCCATTCGTGTCTGATTCAAAGCTCCTCCAGCTTGGATCCCATCCACATCACATCAAAAGCATGACAAACTTGTAGCATTACAATACTTGCTTCAAAGCCAAATCTCATAGCAGCATTATCTCCTTAAAATTCAACATAATCCGGCCCCTAATAACTTAAATGAGTGGTCAATTTATAGGGAGATGAAGGAGTTTTTCTCATAAATTGTGGCATTGAATGGCCTTCCATACTTAGAATTAGTTCCATGGAGGAAGGGATGAGAGGATAGGATGCATCTTAACTCATTCGTCATCCATTTTCAACGTCATGTTGATAAGTGAGGGAACCTTATAGATGACTCCAAAAGATAAGAATATTACCCAAACCCTATGTGAATTTCACTCAAACTTTCCCAACACAGGTGAAAGGAAGTCTAAGTTCTCTATAGGGCACCCTCACATGGACTTAACTACTCTGCAACACACCCTTACATGGGCCTACCAATGCTGGTCCCTCTAGAGGTTATTTTTAGATGTCTTCAAGTCATGAGACTGTCTGGGAAGGAGGCATTCAAAGGGGTGACTTGTTCAGGGCATGTAGCAATTGAAATTAGGGTTTGATGAGCCCTAAAACACTGATCTGGATGATGGGATTGATGTGCCCAAATGGATTTGTAAAACCAACTCTCCTTTCAGCCTACATTTTTTCGTTCTTTTCCAATAAATCGACCTGCACTCCAATCACATAACTTTGCAGTTTCTCTAAAGTAGCACTGTTCCTTTCAAGGAGATGATAAGAAAACACATCATAAAAACAAATAGGATAGTGTAATAAATCTAAAGTAGGAGGAGGTTTGATCTCAGCCGGAATAGAATCATAAATCGTATTAAACCTAACCATGAATTCTTGAAAAAATTCTCCTTTGTTCCTTTTAAGAGCATCATACTTGGTTAAAATATGTAAGGGGTTGCTCTTCACTTCCCATTTGGAGAGAAACAATTGTTCAAATTGCTGGAAGGTATTGATACTGGCTACAGGTAAAGATCTAAACCATTTATTTACGTCACCTTACATACTTTGTGAAAATGGTCTCAGCTTGATATCCTCATGGGAAATTTTTTCGAAATGTAGAAAAATGTTAAGTTTGTCTAGATGTTGATGATATGTATAATATCTAGTACCATCAAATTGAATAAGGAACTATCCATAATGTTGTCGGAGGTCATCGATCAAATCCCTAAGATCCAAAGGTGGATATCGGGTAGCCATAGGGCTAATATGTCAAATTATACTAATAGAAGGGGTAAGGATAATGAAAGTCATAGGTACTGAGATTGTTGGAATGGAAGTTGATGGAATAGGCTTTTGGAACCCTCTAGAGGACAACTGAGTAGTTGGGGTAAACAATGATGGGATGAAATAAGGAAAATTTGGAGATTTATTAGCAGCTTCTTGAAGTTCCTATACTTTTTGTTCCAATTTCTGGAAATGAGACCAAATCTCAAAATCTTGGGGTAAAAGCTCTAATTCCGAGTTAGAGGGCCTCGGAGTGAAAGTATTAAGATCTTTTGGATCAAGAATAGTATCTGATAAAATGATTTCAAACTTAAATCTAAGCAAATTAATTTTATATTTGATATTTGGCACCAATTCTTCAAAAGTTTTAAGCTTTGTAGGTAGAGAGAAAGATCTTTCTAAGTCAACCGTACATGTTTCCTTATGAGTCTTTTTCTTGAACAACTTTTCTGTGCTTGACAAAATATGAGGTGGATTTGGATTAGAGTTCCTTTGAGTATGATGATCCAGGTGGATATTGGTGGCCACCTGCCAATTCCACTTGGACCCATACCATTTTTTCTTTCAGTTTTTTAGTTTCCTTAATTGTAGCACAGTTTACTATTTTTAGCAATTTTTTGGGTCATGAACTTCTAGAGCTATTTTGAGGCCCTAAACGATGTTTTTTTGGGAAACCTGGGAGCAACGTGGGTCCATGGACTAATTCTTCTCTTTCAAAAGTTGTATTCCTCAGATAGATCTTTCTAACAAGGTATTGTGTGCATCAAATGGAGATCATATGGAAAAGTTACGACCCCGGGAAGTTGATGTACCAGTTTACCCAAAACGGGGCCCATAGTTTGGTGCATGATTTCCTAGGGTTAGGTTTTTGGATGTTTAGGGTTTTCCATTGTTTCTAAACAATAAATAGGCCTTTGAGCCTCATTCTAAGATAGTTCAAATGCATGTAGCCGCCACATCTCTTCTCAAAGATAATCTAGCATCGCCCTAGCTAGTTTATTTCCATTTTTGTTTGTAAGTATATTTCAATATTTTATAGTAACGAAATGAAGTATTATTTCTACTTCATCTCTATATGTATGGTTATATCTGTAATTTGTTGCATTCATGTTTAAATTCATATCAGTGGTATCAGAGTCGTCTACTCTTTCTTTGTCTTTATTTGCATGTTCCCAACGAGGTAGGGATATAATGAGTTAGGGTTTGAATTGGTCGAACCTTTGTAAGGCCAACCTCGCAAATCCTAACGGCCTTGCATGGTAGATGAAAAGAAAGATGAGGGGGCAAGAGATCCTATCAAAATCTTAGCCACCAAGGAATGCGATGATGGACAACTTTTCCCAAATCCTTCAGCAGCTATCCAGGGTGACACATCTACTTTTAGTAGCTACTATGGAAGCGCCACACCCTTTAAGGTACAAGTTAAATTTGAAATTTCCATGTTTGAGGGCCAGATAGATGCAGACATTGTAGATAAATGGTTAAATGTATTACAATGGTATTTTTCTCTTCATGATTTTTCCGGCCGGGAAAAGATTACTTTCGCTCTTCACAAAGCCGCCCCCCACGTCAAGGACTTGTGAGAAACCTGCTACGAGTAGAAGGATGAAAGTACAACCTCACTATTTTTAGCTGCAACCACTTGGAATTCATTCTGGGCTATCATCAAGGAGTAGTATTGTCGGAAGCTATGAGGATCAATACATAAAGTGGACGACACTACGGCAGGGAAGGGACCAAGACGTGCTGGAGTTTACCAATATTTTCCATACCCTTCACACAAAGTTGGGTATGAAGGATTCAGAGAAGCATTTGGTACTAAAAGACCGCGATTGCTTTCATAGGTACATCCAGGACAAAATAAAATTCATAAACATCTCCTCGCCGGGCATGCCATACCAATATGTTGTCAATATCAAACAAAAGTTTAAACAAAAGAACTGAGACTTTGGATCTGTGAATCCGAAGGGAAAGGTGCACCCAAACCGTAGAACAAAGGACAAATCTAAGGTAGGGCAGCCCAAGACAACCCGCCAAAGCTGCAAGAAAAGAATAGTGTTGCGAACCTGAAAAAGTACACATGAAGTGGTGTGAGTTCCATAAGAGCTCTACTCACAACACAAGTGAGTGTCAGGCCAAGCAGTTATTGGTGGCTGAGCTAAAAGTCTTAAAATTAGATGCATGTTCCAAGTTTGAGTCAAAACCTATCAAGGGGAATGACAAAGGGAAGTAGATTATCGATGTAGAGCCCAACACCACCATTGCCACCATGAAGATCTAGAAGGAGGAACCTGAAGATCCGGAGGAGGAGCACCTCTTCCACTACCAGATGTGGGTAAAGGGCTCCCAACTTTAGTTCATTGTTGACAATGAGAGCTAAGAGAACCTCATTTCGGTAGAGGTCGTGAAGTGGCTCAGCTTATTGACCATAGCAAATCTGCAACTATACACCATAGGGTGGCTTCACCAAGGACGGGATCTTCGTGTGAGCCACTAGTTTCGCCTTCCATACAGCATCAATCCCTTCATGGATGAGGTATTGTCTGACGCTGCTCCCCTTGATGTTTGTGATGTATTATTAGGCCAACCATACTTGTGGAAGCGACATGCTGTGTATAAATCAAGGCCTCGTTCTGTTATTGTTACTTTGTGAAATAAGTTGTACAGGATACTAGAGGTAGCACCACCTACCGCCATCTCTTTGGTTACTGCAAAACAATGCAATAAGCTCATTTCCAAAACCGAGAAATTCAGTTTCCTGACTATACACCCTCAAGGAAAGAAGAAGACAGTCGTCGTGACCTCTAGACAAGGCCCCTCCGCATGACAACTATAGATGGACAAGGTCATGGAGGAGTACGAGGACATCTTCACCTCCCCCGTAGGGGTTCCTCTACACTATCAGGTCAAGAACACCATCAATTTGACCCTAGGAGCATCGTTGTCTAATGGACCAATCTATTGATGCTCCATTCTAGAGAACCATGAAATCAAGAGGCAGATTCAGGAGCTGCTGTAGAAAGGTCATATCCATCAGAGTTCATCACCCTGTGGGAGCTTGATCATGTTGGTATAGAAGAAGGATGGGACTTGGACAATCTGTATTGACTATCAAGCGTTGAACAAGATCACTGTTTGTAATAGGTACCCGATCCCATGGATTGATGACCTCTTGGACCAACTGAAGGGGGAAAAATATTTCAACAAGATTGATTTGAAGTCAGGATATCACCAAGTACCAACTAAACCCTCTGATGTGTGGAAGACTACTTTCAAACCCTGGAGGGCCTTTTCGAATGGTTGGTTATGCCTTTCGGGTTGACGAATGCTCCTGCAACATTCATGAGGCTAATGGATGACATCTTGTGGCCATTCACCAACTCATTTGTAGTGGTATAATTGGATGACATCTTGATCTTTAACCAGAGTTGGGAAGAGCACCTCCACCACATCTGATAGGTTCTCCAAACACTGCAGCAACACAAGTTATGTGCCAATTTGGAGAAATGCACTTTTGGCATAACCCAAATTCAATATTTGCGATACATTATTAATGAACGGGGGGTGGATGTGGATCCAACCATGATCCAAGTCATTCGGGATTGCCCATCTCCAACCACTCTGACAGAGCTCTACAGTTTTCTAGGTCTTGCCAACTTCTACTGCAGGTTTGTGCTGGGATTTTCTCTTATCGCTTTTCCCTTGAGTCAATTCACCAAGGGAGGAGTGAAAGAAAAATCATTTTGGTCTGAATTTCAACAAAAAGCATTCACAAAGTTGAAACCTTGCCTTTGCTCGGAACCAGTGCTCGCATTACCAGACTTGCAATAACCATTTGAGGTTGAGATAGATGCCTCTAACTATGCTATTGGGGCGGTCCTTACTCAACATGGGCATCCAACGTCATATCACAATGAGACACTTTTAGACACAGTCTAGAAGTATCCCACTGATGAAAAAAAGATGTATTCCATTGTGTAGGCCTGCTGATAATGAAAGAATTACATTTTGGGGAAGGAAATGGTCATCCGCATAGACCACCAACCCCTGCAGTTCATACAGACCAAAGGGAAATTGCAGAATGATCTCCATCAGAAGTGGTCCACATACCTGCAATAGTTCCATTTGAATATCAAGTATAAGAAGGGTAGCACCAATAATGTTGCATATTGCCTCAGTCGACCATTGATCATGGTGTTAACCACCATGCTCAACTCTTGTGGGCACGAGACTTCTGATTGGCCACTTCTCTACAAAAATGACACAGAATTTAGCCACACATACGAGACACTCTTGGAGGGTCAACATGTTCTATATTTTCACCTCCAGGATGCCTTGTTATGCCACCTAGGTCACCTTTGTGTTCCTTCAAGTGAGTGTGCGAAGATGATTTGGGAAGAAAACTACAGTTGGGCTATTGAGCATTTTGTGGTCGAGAAAATGGTGGCACTACTGTAGAAGTATTTCTATTGGCCAAATCTTTGACAGGCTGTCAGGAACTACATCAGATCATGCACTTTTTGTGCCATTGCCAAACCGACCATCAAGAAGCAAGGCCTCTATACCCCGCTACCTACCCCTAGTCGAGCTTGGAAATCTATCTCCATGGATTAATGTTAAGCCTTCCTTCTACTAAGCATGGAAATGACCATGTTTTTGTGGTTGTCAACAGGTTCTCGAAGATGGCCATTATGGCAGCCTACAAGAAGAGTATCATAGCAGAAGCCACTGCTAAACTCTTCTTTGAATGATTGTGGGTACACTTTGGGATCTGAAAGTCTATCATCTCAGATCAGGATAGTAGGTTCCTTAGTACATTTTGGTCAGGTCTTTAGTCGATGCTAGACACCAAACTCACTAAGTCCACAACCTTCCATCCCCAAACTGATGGCCAGACAGAGGTTGTCAACAATATGATCGTACACATTTTGTGCATGTACAACTCAAACAATCCACACAGATGAGATGAGAGCCTCCCCTATGTTCATCACAGCTATAACCAAGCTCTCCATAGCTCAACTCGCCATGGCCCTCTTTCAGGTGGGTTTGGGATACTAGCCACTATGTCCCATTCATGTGGCCATGCCATTTGCAACTACTGAGGCAGATTCAGCTCATCTCCAATGCGAAACAGATAAGGAAAACAACTTCATTGAGAAAATCCAACATATTCTCTAGCAGGTCCATGAAATTCTGGAGAAATCAACTGCTAAGTACAAGTAGCAGCATGATCAACATCAGGTGCCACACAAGTTTCAGGTGGGTGACAAAGTCTGGTTGCATTTGCAAAAGGAACGCCTTACCGAAGCCTATCAGAAACTCAAACCACTCTAATATGGTCCTTACACTGTTACCAAGGTTGTGGGAGACAATGAATTTGAGCTCAGCATTCCCCCATTCCTTGGCCTGAACCTAGTGTTCAATGTGGACTGCCTTTGGCCATACTTTTTGCCATTACTAGACACATCTAACATTGCAGAACAACTCACACCCATAGAGTTAAATCCAGATTACATGGAACAAGATGTAACTGATCGGATCATGGACACATAGATCAAGCACACTCACCAATAGAAGATCCAACTGTATCCAATTTTCAAAGTAGGCCAACTCCTTTAACAGGGCAAGTGGCTCACCAGGGATCAAGTTTAGAAGAAGTTTCCTTATCTCGTGGAGGAACTCAATGCAATGGGGACCATTGCTTCCTAAGGGGGAGGAATGATCCAGGTGGATATTGATGGCCACCATCCAATTCCACTTGGACCCCCACCATTTCTTCTTTTAGTTTTCTAGTTTCCATAATGGTAGTGTAGTTTACTATTTTTTGCAGTTTTATGGGTCCTAAACTTCTCGAGCTATTTTGAGGCCCTAAACAACGTTTTTGGGAAAATTGGGAGCAACATGGCTCATTGAATTGATGTTTCTCTTCCCAAAATTGTAGTCCTCGAATAGATCTTTCTAACGAGGTATTGTGCGTGTGAAACAAAGATCATACGCCAAAGTTACGACCCTGGGAAGTTGATGTACGAATTTACCCAAACGGGGCCCATAGTTTGGCACTTCATCTCCTAGTGTTAGGTTTTTGGATGTTTAGGGTTTTCCATTGTTTCTCAACAATAATAGGCCTTCGAGCCTCATTGTAAGATAGTTCAGAGGCATGTAGCCGCCACATCTCTTCTTCGAGATAAGATACCATCGCCCTAGCTAGTTTATTTCCATTTATGTTTGTAAGCATATTTTAGTATTTTACAATAACGAAATGAAGTATTATTTTTTCTGCATCTTTGTATGTATGGTTATATTGGTAATTTGTTGCATTCCTATTTAAATCTAGATCATATGAACACCTGTATGAGCTAGAACTCCATCAATAAGAGCCCTTCAGATCATAATGTGGAGTTGCTAAAGCAAACATCTTGTAGCCAAACTATATACAAATATCTATTTTCCCTTAGAGATCTGACCTTCAACAATCAAATCGTTAGGGGAAATTATATGCTTCTCTTTCCCCGAAAATGGTGAAAAAGTATTATCACTTAGGGAGAACCCTAAGGTAACCTCAAACATATTTTACTTTGAAATCTGGCCCTTCAACCCAGAGATGGATCTCTCTGTAAAACATAACTATTCTATGGTCATTGTAGTAGAAGGTTTCGCAATTAAGCTCGGTGGATAGAGTTATAGCATAGCATAAAATTGGTTGGGTAATTTACAAAACATACCATTGGGCATGGAGTCTAATTCTAAATAAGTAAGCTTACAAATATAATGAGAAATATATAAAAAGCATGATAGTAGCAAATCCTTTGACTCTGAGACAAATTGGAAGAAAGAGAAATTGGAATGGAACAATGTTTATAACTAATTGAGGAAACAAATACTAATGGATGATAAACATAAGAAAGGAGCATAAATGAAATCCAATCTTAGATACTAACATTTTTAGACATGAAATACAATTTATATAACAAAGAGGAAACTGAGAGGGAACTACAACACATGAGTTTCCTACAAAATGCTCATTAAAAATTGTAAATATATTCAAGACTACTGAAATATGCCATAATGCAAATATGTTTTTCAATAAAATTCCAACTGTCCTTCATTCTTCATAACATATTTTATATAGCTTACATCAACTGTTTGCAAAATAAAAATCTCCATATTAATTACAATAACCTGATATATCTAAAATATTTTCAAGTTCATGCATGTAAAATATAAAACATAGATACACTTAGTTTTTTCTAAAATAGTTACAAGAAAATAAGTTGATATATAGGTGAAGTAAAATATATTTTCAACCTGTCTCCCTTGCAAATAGAAACATGCCCCTAGCTGGTAACTCGTCATCCTAGCTGGAAAAATAGGTTCCTCTAAAAAATTGGTCCAAAATTCCTCTGAAACTACTTTTATGTTCATCCTTCTTTCGTTCGAACCTCTTGGAAAAAATGGTTATATTGTTGCTATCAGTTTTACTAGTTTTTTGTTTGTAGCTTTTGTTGACAAGTTGATTGTCAACATTTTCTCTTTTCCACATGTTTCAAAATCGTTGACAATAGCAAGGTCAACATTTTTGCCTCTCCGAATATCGATGAAAACGAAGATGTCAATGCTACCTCTTTACTCAAAAATCACTGAAATTTTGACTCTCAGTTTTTGTCCCTGTATTGTTTTCTATCAACCAACATACATTTTTGCCGCAAAATAGTTGACAATGGATGGGTTAGATCTATAAAAAATGTTGACAATGGGAATGTCATCTCTCCCAACTGTTTCGCTGCATAAAATGAGGTTGACTTTCAGTGATAAATATGAAAAACCTATTTCATGAAATAGCTAGGAAAATTTCTAAGTTTTATCCCCCAAGAATCTTAGCTGAGGGTTGTAACTACCCTATGAAATACATCCACCACCTTTTCCAATATTTGGTTTTTTCTTTTCCTTGTCTCCATAGTACCCATTTTCACAGTTTCTCTGCCTCTACTCTTCTTAGAGCTTGTAGCCTTCTTCTTGTTAAAGATGAGGTCCTATAGTGGCATTTTGTCAACATTAATCACCTCCTTGGCCAACTCTGGGTTATTTTTTAGTTTTATTTTATATCTTAACTTGTTAGTTGGCCATGTATGGGGTCTATTGCCACCCTTGAAAACTTCAAACAATGTCTTCTCCTCTTCGCTTTCGACTTTTGCTTCTTTTCCTTTAGGAACCTCAATTTTAGTTGTATATGCAAGGGAAGTTTTGAAAGGTGGAGTCACAGCTTGGGAAGAGACAACACCAGCAGGTGGGTTCACAGGGCATACAGGGTCTGGTTTTTGACACTTGACACTTTTCCTCTCATAAACCTTGGGAATCTTTAGATAAGATGATGTAGATGTAACTTCTAGGTTTTCTTATTTGGGAGATGGCTCAATAGGAGCTTGACTCTTATCTTTCTTCTCTTTTTGGCAATATTTGGTCTACCTCTTCATCTCTTAAGGGGTTGAGGTTGAAAACCTCCCTCAAAAAGGAAATGGTTCCAAATCCTTTCTACCTTCGCTAGCTAGTTTTCTATTAACAGTTTTATCTGGGCTTTGTTGTATATAAAATGAGAGGAGCGGTCTATGTGGGCCCTGAACCTAGCTTCCATATGCTTAAGGCTTTCTAACAAAAAAACATGGATTTATTATGATTTGACCAACAATATGTGCAAGGAAATAAAAACGGTAGAGGTTTACCCAATTAAACCATCCTTCGCAAGTAAAATATTGTTTACAGAGGCATAAAGGGACATCCCATTTTTCCTTCAACCATTCCTTTCGATCTCTAGCCCTCCAATTTTTCACTTTGGATTATTCTTTGAAGAGGAAAGAGGCATTGATCCCTATAAAAGCATGATTGTGAAAAATGATCTCTCTGTCTGCTGGTAAGGTTGTGGCCTCAATAATATTTTGCTCTATAACTAGAAATGGCAATCCTCCCAGAGATTGTGGAAACCTTGCACTCATTCTCCTTGACACAACTTCAAGACTTTCAACCAGCTTCCCTTCTCCTCTCTTGAGCTTCAACCTTGTAAGCATGGCATTCACTTGGAAATAGTTAAATCCTTATTGCACAAATAAAACCAAGAGCTCTGATACCAAAACTTGATATGAATTGGATAATTAGTTTGTTGTACTAAATTCCTTTTTAGAATATGTTAAAAGTGATTAAGTATTCATGTGGTTAATTGCAAGTTTAAACATGAGTTTTTGAATTGGTTTATGTAAATTTGATGTACAAATTAACATAAAAAAAATGAATGAACAACAACATATAACATACATTAACATCACCCAAACAATATCACAACAGCACACGATGAAGGAGTTCACCCCGCTTGGGCTACGTCTCCTTGGTCTAACTTCAGATGGATTGGCCCTTTCTATTATGATCAAAAGTGTGAATACATTAATTTACAATTCTGAGGTATCTCTGAAACCTATTCCAATAGCTCCAGAATACAAAAAAATGTATGTCTAGCCTCTTTCTTCTCCTGAATTGGTCAAAACATGAAGAATTTATGGCTTCCCCAAGTATTTATGCTAATTTCACCACAATTTCCCCAAAACCTGACACCCTCCTACAAATTTACCCCAAATTGTGCTAACAGAGCTCCGATTTCACCTAATTCTAGGCGAAATTGCCGGGCGCGTTAAATGGCCTATATTGCCTTAATTTCGAAATTTATGGTCATATGGGGGCCATGTGCCTAGGGCTAAAGCCAATAGCTCGCCCCTAATGGCCAAGCCCCTACACCACTCTATTGGTGGTCCTATGTGTGGTCTTCTGTCCAAGGGCTAGCCGTGTGGGTTAGCCCCTCCCTCTGATTGGCGCAAACATAACATTTAAATAAAAACTTACACCATAGTCTATTAAGTCTCATTTGGATGGCGTGTTGGTAAGAGGCTTGGCTTGTTGCTTGGAGTTTGCAGGTGTGACCCCCTGTGCTACTTCCCACACCCTTAACCAAAATTTTGGTGGCCTCTGGTTGGGCCACATGTCAACGTGTGGTTGGCCACCTTCCAACCACTAGAATTCATCCAAAACTGAACCAATAACAAACTGCCACTTCACACCACACCATTCATTGAAAGACATTGACTGGTCAACCCTGCCACATCAGCCTACACAGTCAATGCCACATTAGCAGTACATACTACTTCTTGGGTTATCACATTTTGCATAAATTCACCCATTTGGGAAAGCGAAGAGAACATAATTATGGGAGCATATAGTTTCTGTTTCACGGGAAATGATTTGCATAGAATTTAAGATGACGAGCACTACCCAGTCCTTCAGATTCCACATCGATACAACAACTTTCGGTTTTGAGCAAATTTTTGAGCACCTGATCATTCCTCCCCACTGGAAGCCTTTTGGACCCCAAGATATCACTTTCAGTTGTTCGGCAGGTGAGGGTACAGTTCCCTCACCTTTCCAATCTTGATCCATTTTGGTTTTGAAGGATTTGTTCCTTTGAGCCCCACTCGAAGGTAGTCCACACTCCCTCATTTTGAAGACCTTGTTCTTTTTTCAAAAATGGTATCTTGTTGTAGATCATTAAGGTATCGAGGGGAAAAATCCTCAATGGAAGGAATTTGGACATTTTCTCCTTAATCTTCAATGAAAGGAGGATCATAGAACCTTAATTTCTCAACATTAACAACAACATAAATTTTCATATAGAAAGGGAAATCCAACCTGAAGGCATTATTACCAATCTTTTCCAGAATTCCGAATGGACCATATCTAATTGGTTTCATTTTTTTACAAAGTTAGGAGAAGAAAAGAGGCTAGACGGGAATTTTTGGGCATTCTGGAGCCATTGGAAGAAGTTTTACAGCTACCTGAGAATTGTAAACTAATGTATTCACACTTTTGAGCATAATAGAGAGCGCTAAGCCATTGGAAGTTGGACCAAGGAGACATAGCCCAGGCGGGGTGAAATCCTTCATCATGTGTTATTGTGATACTTTTTGGGTGATGTTCATGTCTTTTATATGGTGTTGTTCATTCATTTTTTTGATGTTAACATCTACATGAAGTTTACATAAAACCATTCAACAACTCATGTTTAAATTTAAAATTAACCTCATGAATCCTTAAGTACTTTTAACATATTCTGAAAAGGAATTTAGTACAACAAAATAATTATCCCATTCAGATCAAGTTTTGGTATCAGGGCTCTTGCTTTTCTTTGTGCAAGAAGGATTTAATTGTTTCCAAGTGAATGTGATTCTTACAAGGTTGAAGCTCAAGAGAGGAGAAGGCTAGCTAATTGAAAGTTCTGAAGTTAGGTCAAGGAGAAGAAGTGGAAGGCTGCCACAATATCTAGCACGATTTCTATCTCAATTTGTAGTTGAGGCTTCAGTGAGCATGTAACATGAAGGAGAGCGTACAAATATGACAGAAGATGAGAAGGCCTTTAGGAGAGCTTTCTTTGACATGACAAAAATGGTGAAAGACCTCCATGAAGAGAAGAATACCAGATTGCAAGGTAAAAGCTCCAAGCCTCCAAAATGAGACTGTCTTCAAGAGGAGGAGGTAATGGAAATGGAGGTGAACCTCCATGCTCTCCACCATCATATTCTTCTTCAACTTCACAGGCATATTCATCCTCTTCCACTAATACAAACCTTACTCATACTCATCAACATGCTTGAAAAGGAATTGGTAAAACACCTATGTTAAAACTTGATGTTGAATTTGAACTGCCCATGTATAATAGTGAAGTGAATGCAGAGAATCTTGACAATTGGGTTTGTTAGTTAGAGGTCTATTGCAGAAATCAAAACCTTCAAGATGATGACATAAAGATTTATCTATCTTTCTTGAGGATGGAGGGTGCAACAATAGTATGGTGGGAATCTAGGACACAAGAAGAGAAAAACAAACATGGTAAGATCTCAATTTCTTGGTCTGATTTCATTGTTGCAATTAAAAGACAATTTTACCATCAAGCATGTTTGTAGAAAGCCATCATGAATTGGAAAAAATTTAGACAACTTAAAGGTCAAAATGTTCAAGATTACACCCAAGAATTTAGAAGAAGGTCTCTAATGTTAGGTGTATATTTGAAGTCACAAGACATGTTGCTGAAGTATATAGTGGGTTTACACAACTACCTTAGGCATGCTATCCTTATGTTTAATCCCAATAATCTAGATGAGGTCATTGTGCAAGCCACTATCTTGAGGCAACAGGGAGAAATACTCTAGAAGAGGGTAGTAAAAATCCATTTAAGGGTAAAGGAAAAGAAAAGGGTTTCAAAGGGAAAGGATAGAAAAATGCATCCATTAAGAAGGAAGGAGAGAAAATAACATGAAAGCATTGTTCCAAAGAGGTTCATGATGAAGCTCATTTTTGGAAGCTTCATCCTCAAATAAAAACAAAGAAACTCAACAACAAGGGAAAACAAAAGACATATGCAACCATTAAATAGGATTTGGGATCCAATTCAGGTGATGAAACTAAAATTATAGCCATGGGTATGAAAGGAAAAGAATACATTGCTAGCACTAGTACTTCAAATTTACACAATGAAACTCCAAATGAAAATAAGGGGATAGAACTTTTTCACATAAGGATAATCTAAAAACATAGCAAAATTGATACTCTTTTCGATAGTGGCTCTCAAGACAATCTCATCTTTGAAAACATTGTCAAAATTTTAAACTTGGAAACCATTACACATCATAAGCCATATCAATTAGGATGGGTGTGTGACAATGCACAAGTCCAAGTAACTAGAAAGTGTAGACATAAATTTTCCATTATTAGCACAAATTTCATAGATGAAGTGGAACTTGATGTTTTGACATTAGGTATATGTGGTGTAGTTTTGGGAAGCCAGTATCTCTATGATAGAAAAATTATATTCCATAGAAATGAAAAAAATACCATTTGTTCAAAGGTGGAGCAGAATACGTTGTAAGAGCCCATAGCAAGAAACTAAATCTTTCACTTGTTAATATGGGGCAGATGAAAATACTAGTGAATTCTAGCAAGAATTTTGCGCTTCTAATGATCAAACCCAAGAACGATATTGATAATGAAGCTTTTCAAGGTTGTGAATCAATATTGAAATCTAAATTAGTTGATTTTGTTAACCAATATTATGAGATATTTTAGGAACCAAAAGGATTGCCTCCCAAGAAAGGAATCCAACATGAGATACAGTTGTAGCAAGAGAGTCATCTTCCTAACATTTGCATGTACAGGATGTGAGTGGTGGAAAGTGAAGAAATTGAAAATCCAATTCAAGAGTTGTTGGATAAAGGGATCACTAGGCCAAGTTCTTCCCCATGTGATTCACCTATTGTTTTGGTTCCAAAGAAGAATGGAACATGATGCATGTGTGTGGACTTTCGTGCATTGAACAAGATTATGGTAAATAACCATTACCCACTTCCTAGAATAGATTATTTACTTGATTAATTGAAAGATGCAAAGTATTTTACTAAGTTGGACTTAAGGAGTGGCTACCATCAAATTATAATTTCTAAAGGGGACATTTGGAAGATAGCATTGAAGACAAAACAAGGTTTTTTTGAATGGCTAGTTATGCCTTTTGGTTTATGTAATGCTCCTGCTACCTTCATTCTTGTGATGAATGATATGTTGAGGCCACTTGTTGATGAGTTTTTTATAGTCTACTTAGATGAAATATTCATTTTCAACAAATATTGTGATAAACATGTCATGCATGTGAGAAACGTACTTGATGTCTTAAAGAAAGAACAACTGTATTTAAATATGTCAAAGTGTGAGTTTTGAAAAACTTCTTTAGTTTACTTGGGTCTTATTGTTGGAGGAGAAAAGTTGAAAATAGATCCCTCCAAGGTTGATGTCATTTTGAATTGGCCAAGGGTGAAGACAATTATTGAGGTACGAATTTTTTTGGGAGCAACCCAATATTGGAGAAAATTCATTGCTAACTTTTCTTCTATAGAAACTCCTTTGCATGCATTATCTAGTGTGAAAAAGGTTTTTCAGTGGGGAGGCAAACAAAAAAAGGCCTTTGATGTATTGAAGGAAGATATCAGTTTAGCTCCAGTACTTGCACTTCCAGACTTAATTGAAAGATGAAGTCCTCATGCAACATGGTAAGCCTATTTGTTTTCATTCAGAAACTTTCATTAGTGCAGTGATTAATTATCCTACATATGACAAGGAATTGTATGCATTGGTGCAATGTGTGAAAAAGTGGAAACACTACTTGATGGGTAAGGAAACAATCATTCACACTAATGATCAGCCATTCCAATACTTGCAATCTCAATCAAAGTTGTAGAAATAAAGGCATTTTCGATGGATGGGTTTTCTTGAACAATTCCACTTGATAATAAGGTATAAGAAAGGTATCTATATTAAAGTTGCTGGTATGATTTCTATGCCTATTATTAGTGCAACTACTTTACTCAAGTGTAATTCTATTTTGCATGAAAGTTACATTGAGCAGTATGCATTAGACAATGCCTTTTAGCATGTTTATGCAAGCTTGAGTCAAGGTAACCAAGTAGAGGATCTAGATTATTATTTGCATGATAACTTGTTGTACCGCCTTTGTAAGATTTGTATTCCAAAGGGAGAAAGAGTCAACATCATAAGAGAGGTACATACTTCTATTATTGGTGGTCATTTTGGTGTAAGTAAGACAGTGGCACATCTATAGAGGTATTGTTATTGACCTCATATGCTTGAAAGTGTGTCACATTTTATTAAAGGTTGTTCATTATGTGTAGTCAGTAAGCCTAGCAATAGGAAGTTAGGATTGTACACACCACTTCTGGTACCTTCACAACCATGGGAGAGTGTTTCTATGGCTTTTGTTTGAGGTTTTCCATTGTTAAAAAGAGGTCATGATTATTTGTATGTAGTTGTGGATAGGTTCAAAAAAATGTGTATTTTGATGCCATTTAAAAAGAAAATTATAGCTAAACAAACTACTCACTTATTCTTTCAGAATGTATGGGTGAATTTTGGATTGCCCACATCCATTTTTAGTGATATAGATTCTCTCTTTGTTGGTAATTTTTGGTTAAGTTTGTGAGGATTCATGGACACCAAATTGAAAAAGAGTACAACATTTCATCTGTAAAGAGATGGTCAAATAGAGGTGGTGAACAAAACAATGATACATCTTCTTCATGGGTATTTTAGCAGACATCCTAGGTTGTGGGACGAACATTTACACTACATTCAACATGCTTACAACTAGGCCAAGCACTCTTCAGCTCAAACATCACCATTTGAAGAATTTTTGGGATACTTGCCTAAGTCTCCTTTGGAATTCATTTTTGGAAAGGATGTTGCTATTGATGGTTATAGTGACATAGACAAAGTAAGAAGGTTCATTGAACAAATCTAATTGGTACACCAAAGAGTTCAAGAACAGTTGGAAAATAGCCAAGGCAAGTACAAAGGAAGGTGGGACAAGCATCGGGTAGATCACAAGTTCCAATTCGTTGATGAAGTTTGGCTTCACATAGTATTTCTGCTAATCGCGCCACAATTTCCCCTAAAACCTAGAACCATCCTACAGATTCGCCCCAATTTGTGCTAACGGAGTGCTAATTTCGCTTAATTCTGTGCGACATTTTTGGGCAAGTTAAATGGCCTATAAGGCCTTAATTCTAAAATTTATGGTAATGTGGGGGCCACATGCTCGGGGCTAAGGCCAATAGCCCGCCCCCACCGACCAAGCCCCTGCACTGCTCTGTTGGTTGTCCTGTGGGTGGCGCTATAGCCAAGGGCTAGCCCTATGGGATGGCCCCTCCCTCTAATTGCCATGAACATAAAATTTAAATAAATGCAGACACCATAGTCTATTAAGACTCATTCGGATGGTGCGTTGGTAGGAGGATTGGCTTGCTTCTTGGAGGTGGTGGGATCAACCCCCGCCCCTGCTACCTGGACCCTTAACCAAAATTTTGGTGGCCCCTGGGCTGCGATGTGGTGGCTTCTCGCTAGGCCACATGTCAACCTATGGTTGGCCACATTCCAACCAATATAATTCATTTAAAACCGAACCAATAACAATCTACCACTTCGCACCAAACAATTCACCAAAGGATGTTCACCAATCAACCCTACCATGTCATCCTGCACAGTCACCACGATGTCAACAGTACGGACTGCTAACTGGGTTGTCACATTTTTCAAAAATTCATTTGTTTGGGAAATCAAAGAGAACATGATTATGGGAGCATATAGTGTCTGTTTTGTGCAAAACGAGTTGCTGTAGATTGAGGATGAAGATCACTATGCAGTTTTTTAGGATCCACACTGATCCAAAAACTTTGAATTTTGAGCAATTTTTTTAGCACTTGATCAGCAAAATATGAAGCCATTGCATCATGGTGGTCGATACAATGGTGGAAGAATTTGCTGCAACTGGCTTTTCCAGCAGCTATTCATTTGAGGGGTAGGACACAAGTTGTGTACTATGACCTGGCGAAGCGGAACTCATGGCACGGGTGGGAACTTCATAAAGAAACAAGGACATAGAAACTTGTTGAACTTAGATCACCACAGGTAGTTTATTATGTCGGGCAACTTATTTTATGAGTAAGAAAAAGAAAAGGGAAACCAACATTGATCCAAGTCATGAATGGGAAGGAACGAAAGGTCACTTGATGACTTGGATGAATATCTTCAAGTCCCCCTACTTCTATATACAATCTTTCTCTCTAGATGTTGGGGAGAACCACATAGAATTGATGAATTTCAGGGTATATGTCCAGTAAATCTAGTGCTTTGGGCTCAGACCAGTTCGCTTTGCCTCCTTTCCCCATCTCTTTATGTGCTCTTCCTGGGATTCGATCCTGAATCCCTGTGAGCAAAAGGGTTTTCAATGCCAAGTGTGAACGATTCTGAACTAACAAAAAACAAATTGTTGATGAAACAATTCAAAACAACCCAACATGCGGAGGAGATAATAGAATTGGTGAGTGAATAATCACAGAGTTTCAAGTAATAATTATGAATAAAGTTCATATCATATTGAAAGATCATATTAAATGACATGCACTCATTGCAACGAAGGAAAAATGATTAACTGGTACTTTTACACCTTCAAAACAAATAGAGACACGTTTTAATGAAAACATTGACGTTGACATGGTCATTATAGTCATTATTTTTTAAATTTAAAAACTTGTTTTGGCACTGAAAGTTGACCTATCACCCAAAATGAAAATTGTTGATACACCTGTTGTTAGCGAATTCCTTAGAAAGACCATATCAGATCACTAAAATGTTGATAGCCTTGTTATCAGTAATCTCCCTCTTTATTACAATTAAAATGCTAACACTAAGACTGTCAGCACTTTCTAATTTTTTCTAAACAAAGTTTATTGTGTTAACAATCACAATCTCAATGGTAGTTCACCTTGCTTAAGCTCAACATATGTGATAAAACCAAAAATAAATAAATAAATATAGAGTTAACATAATAAAAGAAAAACATTTTTAAAGGATACAACCTTTTTCAATTCTTCCATCTAGAATTAAAACTAATCTAAGCCTAAATTCAACTTAGCTTAGTTCCAAAAAACATCACACAAATGAAAAAAACCTTTTTACTTAGGTTATTAAAAGATTCAATCACACATATAAACAAATCCTTAAGAAAATTTGCATTTTCAAAATAATGTTACTATATTGATGTAATACTTATGATTACCATTTATGAGTTAGCATAAATTATGTTGAATTTGATTATAAACCTTTTCTACCACTTTATCTATTTATAGTAATACTCATGTTTTCTATTTAGGATAAAAAATTTCCAGCAATTATTAGAGCACATTGATTTAACATAAAATATAACATTCACAATCAATATAACTCCAAAAGCCTTCAACCAACATGAAAAGCATTTATGTAACACTCTCAACCAATAGTGATATAAAACCGACTATGTAAAAGTGAGAGGTGCTTCCTTGTGATAAAGGACAACCGAAAAATGGGGAATCATGAGTTGCTGCCATTTTGATAGGCCCTGTCATGCCCCTATCCTAGCGATGGAATTTCAACTACACATAGGTAGGTGCAGCACTGCTACGTGATTTTTTTTCACTAATAATTTCAAGTACATACTATGCCTAACATTCAATATTTAGAATATTTTCACTTCAATAAGAATTCATCATTCATTTTACACAACAGAAATGTTCATCTTTAACTTCATTCACATAAAAGTACACAAGTACAATTAATCTTCAAGGGAGGGGAAACTCCTTGGTTAGATCTTTCCCGAATATAATATAACAGTATAATTTACAATTCCATATACAATATTAGCCTTTCAAGGTAACCCCAGCACTACCTTGGCAAATTGCCAACTCCACCATTCAAGCTTTCCCAAGCTACCATTCAACTCCGCCCACTCTCCTCATGTAGTCATGCCTAGCTCCACCGTTCAGGGAAGCCCACCCTACCATGCAACCTCACCCAAACTATGTCTCACTTCACCGTGTGCACCACCAGCACATCGTGATCTGTGCTCAAATCATTGTGCCTAGCTCGTATCTCCCTGACACCCAACTCATCATGCTCGGTGTTCATCAACTCACCCGCTTAGCACTTTGTGTCAACTCACCTGTCAGACACTCCGTGTTAACTCACCTGCTCGACACTCCATGTCAACTCGCCCACCAAATGCTCCATGTCAACTCGCCCAGCTCGCACTTTCATGCAGACCTACCCCAAAATTCCTTACTTCTTTTCACTACCCGACATGCCACCCGATCACTCCACCTATCGAAAGACCCACCTTGCTCTCTGATCCGTTAGGCATGCGTTACCTGAAATACTCGCTATGGTTCTATTTTCTTTTCGGCCTTGGTGCTTTGGTCCACCCATCTGCCTTCACTTTCTGCCCTTAACCGTATCTCACCTTCCCTTTGCACTCAAAGTTCCCTTAGATCTCTTGGAAGATATGTGTTGGTTGATAAATTTTTGTCCTTCACCAATGCATCCTCCATGTACTTATACACTTTGCCATGTTGAATGATGAGGCTGGCCTACCTAGGCCGACCATACATTTTGGTCATCCACATGTCATTTTTACCCCACTTCGCATTAGCCCACCAATCCTTTGAAATGGTTCACCCAGCTCGTGTGTTGACTCCACCTATTCATGTGGAATTCCACCCATCATATAAACTTGTCCCATCGTTGCATTCTTTCATCACATATTGTCGCACATATGTTGCACTCGACTTGTGCATTATTCGCAAATCATCGCACACAACTCGTCGCGTTTAACCGAGAGTGTGTCTCCCCAACTTGTCACACATCACAAACACGAGTCATGGGTATGACATACTCACCCACTCTAAACAGTTGTCTTCACCGACAACACCATCCTGGAAACCACCATCGCCAAGACTGTAAGTCCACACAAATGTGTGTATGGGTAATCCAGATGTGTCCACCTTTGACCTACCTCATGCCATAGATATGCCAAACTCTGTAAGAAATCATGTGCTGGTACCCCTCATGTTGGTGACTAGTTGGGTAGCTAATCCAACCATACATCGCCTCCATAAGCACGCATGCCCCTACATCATCATGAATCATCACTACACATTTCTTGCCAACCCTGTCGATCTCACCCCAGATGTTTGCTCCAAATGTTGGAGACTCACTGTTATGAGCAGCTAACAATGAGCTCCATCTCCATGATAGTCTAAGAGAATGGGGAGGAAGTGCATCTTGAAGGCTCTCCTTCTTCCTCACATATCAAATCAATCCATCTAGCAGGATATTCCACTTCTAATCTCTACAAGTATGCTTCCCGACTCTCCGTCTGAACATTCGGTCTAGCATCCTTGTCCTTATCCATTGCCTCTAGTCTGCTTGATAGATCCAAGATACTATCAGACAATGCTCTAATCACTTGTGACTACTCCATAAGTTTTTCCTCCATAGAATACAACCTCTTATAGACTTCCTCATCTCATTTGATGTCCTCCAAATTCATTGATGTCCACTTACATTTGACTTTCATAGGCCCTATGGTTGGTGCACCAATGGGTACATCCTCTTGCCCATTGTAAATGTACAACTTCTTCATGCGTTTAACTATCATAGCTTCAAATTTCTTCATAAATTCTATGCCTATCAGAACTTCGTAGTCATCTATCTGCACCACTATGAAATCAACTTTCCTTGTCCATTCACCTAGTGTCACATCGACCTTCTCAGCCACACCAATCATAGAATCAAGTGGGGAATTCACTGCTTTCATTTGAGCTTGAACTGGTATAAATTTTAGCCCAATATTCCTCAGATTATCTTCATTCATGAAGTTGTGAGTTACATCATTATCTACCATACTGAGAACAGTGCGTTTCCCAATCTTCATCTCCACATATTCCAACTGGTTCCTTTCGGGATCTCTTCATGAGATTGCTTCCGTACCCATTGCCTCTCCTAGAATCTGCATAACTCCAATGGAAGATTCTTCTTTATTTTTCTTCACATCGAATTGTGCTAGCAATGCCACTTTCGGTCTTGAAGGATAATTATTCACCGTATGTGGTTCTTGACATATCCAACACTTCAAGGGCTTCTTCTTCTTCTTCTTGTCATACGATCTCGAAGGCTCTTCTTTTGTAGACTTCTCTTTCAACTTTTTTGTCTTCTTATTTCTCTCTTTGGTTTCGTCATGATAAAGTTCTACCAAGCGATCAATTTCTAAAAAAGCTTCTTCAAATGTCTTAATCTTTTCCTCTTCACCTCATTGTGTGCCCAAGGCTTCAATGCTATAATTAAATTAAGCACCTTATCCCTTTCTGCCATATCAGGTAGTTTTAAAACTACACTTAAGAAATCTCATTGATATGCTTGTAGGTTTCCTATTTACTTTATATATTTTATCTTCATCCTTTTATCCCATGTCTTGTCTTGTGGACTAAAATGATCTTGCAATCATGTCATCCCACGAAGTGATCTCCTCAGCATTTCCATTAGAAATTTGGTCTATCTTCCTTCACCACCACATCTTAGCATCCTTCGTCAAGAATTGAGAAGCTACCTTTACTTTGGCCTCAGCATTAGACATACCCAAACTCTCCAAGTATTGCTCCATATCCCATAGAAAGTTACCAAGACTTTTTACACTTCTTGTCTCATCATAAGAATTAGGTTCCTTTATTTTCACATGGGAAACTCCTCCACCAGAACTTTTCACAATTGCCTTCTTCAAAATCGTTATCTCATTTTGAACATCTCTGAGATCTTACTACAACTTTAATATTTCTACCAAACCTTGGTCCCTTGCAACTCCAATCTCTTTGACTTATTTGTTTGTTTGTGTATACAGCCATTCCGTATACTTGTATCATATTTTGAGGTCCTCAAAATCTTCCGTCTGCTCCACATATTTAACTTACAACCCTGCTGCCATATCTCTATGTTCAACATATTCAGACTTTATCGAAGCTAAGTCAAATGCCAACTCCTCAATCCTATCCACCACTCGATCCATCAGAACTAGCGCAACTCCATTACTAGATTCATCTGTAATAACTTGATGTTCCTCTGCTTGTTCTATGATCAGCTTCCTTTGTCATCTAATGTAGACCATAAATCGATCAAAGGTCTCCATCTTTAATTATCATGAAGTGTAGAGGTATCCTCCTTACTTGTACAATCCCGTTCGACTGAATCAATCTCTGATACCATCTGTCATGCCCTATCCTGGTAGTGGTCTTTCAACCACACATAGGCAGGTGCGACACCGCTACCTCATTTCTTTTCACCAATACTTTCAAGTATGGGCTATGCCTAACTTTCAATACTTAAAATATTTTCACTTCACTAAGCATTATCATTCATTTTACACTGCAGAAACATTCATCTTTAAATTCATTCACATAAAAGTACACAAGTACAATTAATCTTGAAGGGAGGGGAAACTCCCTGGTTAGATCATGCCTGAATATAATATAACAATATAATTTAAAATTTCATATATAATATCAGCCTTTCAAGGCAACCCCAGAACTACCTTGGCAAACTACCAACTCCACCATTCAACCTTGCCCAACCTATCATTCAGCTCGGCCCACTCTCCATGTGCAGTTGTGCCTGACTCCATTGTTTAGGGCAGCCCACCGTACCCTGCAGCCTTGCCCAAACCGTGTCGCACTTCACCGTGTGCATAGACAACTCATTGTTCCTAGTGCTCAACTCATCGTGTCTAGCTTGTATCTCCCCAACGTGCAACTCATTGTGCCCCATGCTCCTCAACTTGCCCACCTGGTGATCTGTGTCAACTCGCCTGCCCAACACTCTGTGTCAACTTGCCTGCCCGACGCTCCATATCAACTCACCCAGCTTGCGTTGTTGTGTAAACCTACCCCAAACTTCCACACTTATGTTCGCTACCCAACCTACCACCCGATCGTTGCACCCGCAGGTAGACCTGCCCTGCTTTCTGACCCGTTCGGCTTATGGTACCCTAACTACTCCCTGTAGTTCTATTTTCTTTTCAGCCTTAGTGCTTCTGTCCACCCGTCCACCTGCACCTTCACCCCTTCACCATATCTCACCTTCCCTTTGCACTCCAAGTTCCCTTGGCTCGCTTGGAAGATATTTGTTGCTTGATGAATTTTTTTCCTTCACTAATGCATCCTGCATGTACTTATAAACTTTAACATGGTGAATGATTGGGTTAGCCTACCTAGGCTTCACATACATTTTGGTCATTGACACTTCGTTTTGCCACCACTTCGCGTCGGCCTACCCATTCTTCACAAAGGTTCACCCAACTCATGGGTCGGCTCCACGTCTTTGTGCGACCTTCCACCCATCATATAAGCTCATCCCACCGTCGCATATTGTCGCACATATATCGCACCTGACTCATGTGTTCATTGCAAATCGTCGCACACAACTCGTCACTCCCTCACTCATTGCATTTAACCGAGAGATTTTATCCCCAACTCATCGCACATCACAAACACAACTCATGGGCATGATAGGTCCCATCCTAACTAGAGATGCCATTAACATATTGAGATAAGATGTTAATGACATCTTCCTGAAAATATAAACCATCGAAAATACTTTTATACCCTTCAAAACACATGGAAAAAAAAAGAATGTGAAAATTTATAAACATATTTCATGATCATAATGGCTTATGAAAGGAAAAATGTCCTTCAAATTCCAACCCCAAATTCCAACCATACTTAGGGGTCAATATTTCGTGGTAGTAGATACCCTCACTTGAGGCTCCATGTGCTCAAAGGTTCTAAATAAGGTTGGAGTCTTATTCATCATGCTATGCACCATTAATTTAATTATATGTGGTATATAAGATATCATAATTGAAATGGTTTCGAAGTTGATGGTATGTATATCGTTTGTAAATTTAATATTTAATATTATTATAAGTGGTATACAAGATATTACATTTGATATAGTTTTAAAGTTGATGGTCTCTTTACTACCTACCACAACATTAAATGATGCATAGTTGCACTTCGAATATTCGCCATGGTAAATAGATATTTTGGTGTAGTATAAGGTAGAGCGTATTTATATTTTTATTATTATTGGTTTGTGTGGGGTTAAACTTTCATCGAATTAATACTCTCAATTTTATGGGCAAGGATTCATAATGTGAGCCACTTGTCAGGGATAGAATTTTTCTCTAAGGATATTTAAGTTTTAAGTGAGCCAACACAATCCTGGTGACATCATATAGTAAGTGGGCATATTGTTCTTTCATCCAACATTGTGACATAAAAGGTATATGCAAATGCCTAACATAATTCATTCGTTCATCCAATATCAAGAGGAGTCTATCTCGAGAATCATATGATTTGTTATTAATTATTTACCATGACCAAAAATAAGAAGTCCATAAAGTTTGTATATATTGAGATGTATTTGAATGCAAAAGTCTATATAATTTATATTCTAATTTAAATTTTATATTACTTGTAATTAATTATTATGGTTATAACAAACAATATGGAATTTGTGTTAATGGTCCTTTAGAAATTGTAAATGTTAAATTTTCATTTATTTGCAATTTACTAGTATTTTAAATATGGTACATTTGCTATTCATTTATACATTTAATAGTATAATTTATTTATAGTATTTATTATTAATTGTTACACCCACAAATTAGCCTAGTATAAGATATATGTGTAGATATTAGATATAAATATTTTTGACTTTCAATACTTTTATATTGTAATTTTGTTTTTATTAATTAATTTATGAACCATATTTTAGATAAAAGAAAAGCATAATATATATATCACATTAAAATATATAACATACAAATAGTACTTAAATAAATTAAAATTCATTTTACCATATAAATTAAAATAATGATTTGTAACTATCTTTAAATTTAATTAATAAGTGCTTTAAAATTTAATATTATTAACTTCTAAAAAAAAAAATTACCATACAATGGGCCAATACCATATATTATCAATACCACATACACAACAACCATAACTCAATTGGTAACAAAACGAAAAATTATAAATATCAT
>APFE030112264.1:54471-89722 GCA_000404065.3 Pinus taeda
AATTTTACAACATTTTTTAAATTAAAACTTAATATTTACAATATGATAGGATTCTTAACCATTGATTGATTTGTCTAGTACTTGATAGATCTAGAATAAATATGCTAGATAAAATACTTGACCTAAAAATCTTTATAGCATTTATGATTTAAAAAAATTATTATTATTTGTTATGTAATTATTATATCTGTCTATCTTAATATATTTTATTTTATTTGAAATTGTTAAAATGAATATACCTAATTTAAAGGTTTTTATATAATTTGACATTTGAGTGTGTAAATTTCTATAATATTTTAAATGGTTTTTTAAAAATATTAATTCAATTTATATAGTTGAAATAATACAAAATTACAATTTACTTATAATTAATTATATCAGTGGAAATTAAATAATAAAACTTTTTAGTTTACATTAAAAAAATGAAATTTTGAAATAAATTGAAAAATAAAAATAAGTTAATGGATTCAGATTACAGGCTTATGTGATTTACGATTAAGTAAAGATCTCCTAAAGAAATCACATAAATCACATATATGTCTTATGGTTCCATGAAACTCTAAGGAGGTTCATGAGTTGTGTGTAACTTGATTTTATATATCTATATGTAATTTAAGAATAAAACAATGCCTCATAGTTAGGGTTCCTTACTTAATTTAATTATTGACTTTTATATTAATAAAAATTACAATTAAAATTAGTCTGTAAGTATGACTTTTTGGAGTTTAATAAACAGGAAAACTTTCCAAAAAGTCGCAGTTAAATATTACTCACAATTAAAATAGTAAGATAATTGATCATTGCATTATATAATATGACATGTGTGCACTCTTAATAAACTTATATGGGACATTGACCATTGCATTCTATAATGTGACATGTGTGCACTCTTAAGAAACTTATGGATGAAATAGACATAATTTAAAATGTATTTTTGAATACATAAATGATTTCAACACTAATTCTACATATTAAACAAGTCAAACCCGAATTTTTAAAAATCTCTAATTAAAATTAAACTAAAAAATTATTTCAAGCATGTCATTTTAGTAGTATTATTTTGTGTGTAAGTTAAATTATTGTGTGTAAGTTAAATTGAGTATATATATATATATATATATATAAAGAGCAGGATGGTTATTAACGTATACATCAATAACACTATACTTTGCAGCCGGATGATTATTAAGGATATCATCAACAACATGCGGTTACGTTCACATGGAGTATGGGAATTGTGTTCGTCCAATTAACTTACCATTGTGGCACAAGCTATGTGAAAAGTCGTTGTCCAGGAGATCTACTCTTTCATTGGTTTTATACCTAACTTCATCTGGAATTATATCGAACATTCATTATACATTTGGAGGTTTGGAATCTTCCTGCTCCAAAGAAAATACAGCGAAAGGACTCCACATTCAAAAATATCATTGCTGTCAAAACTTATAAAATAGAAAGTTTGAATGATTTTGTAAATCCCATACTAAAATTCTTAGGCAGAAATGGTGTTTTTATATAATTAAAGGAATATATGATAAGTAAGTTTTAATTTATAATTGATTGGTTTAAATTATTAGGAAATAATAAAAATTATTAAAAATTAGTTATTATTTAATGATAAAAAATAATTAAATATTATTGGTTATAAAAAATGATTAATTTAATTTGTTATATGGAAAATATTATTTAAAATAATTTAATTAATAATTTGCAATATAATTTTTATTTTTGGTATTAATTGGGGGTTACCTCGAGTGGTTGAGAGAAAGGAATAGAATTTTCTTTACTAAAATTAAATTTAGTCAAGTGATATAATAGATGTTAACAATATTAATAATATACTTATATAACTTATGTAAAATAAGCACCAATGTATCTGTGAAAGATAAATAAATAAACTTTTACTATGCAACAAAAAAAATTGGGATAGTAATAACCTAAATAGTATTTAGGTAAAACTAATATCTCGACCTTAAATAGGATCATCTGCCTTTTTAATCTATGTGTCTTTTATAGGTGTTTAACGGTATTGTAATTCCAAAATCAAACCAAAATTTAAACTAACACCCAACTAAAAAATTTGAAAAAAACCTCCCAGATAAATGCCATTAATTTTTAATTATTTTAATTTAAAATTTTATTAATTATAAATTGTATTATCAATCATATACATATGAGAAGGGATGGAATATGTAAAGGTATTTACATTAAACAATGTAGACGTGAGCTGAAAATGTACTAAAAAAATCTGACTTTGAGTTTTCCTTGGTCAAACTAGAGAAAATTTGAATTTCTATTTCGGTAGAAATGTTGGAGGTAATTAACTAAGATGACATAGCACTTATCACTAAGTTAACTCATTTAATTCAAGTTGGGGAAGTTTGAGTTCATTTCAATATGATTGATTGCTAATTTGTAGCAATCTATTTCAGTTAATTTGAGTTATTATCAGTTCTATTTCAGTAGAAATCTTGGAGGTAATTAACTAAGATGACATAACACTTATCACTAAGTTAACTCATTTAATTCAAGTTGGGGAAGCTTGAGTTCATTTCAATATGATTGATTGCTAATTTGTAGCAATCGATTTCAGTTAATTTGAGTTATTATCAGTTAAACTAGTTCTAATTGATGGAGCAACTAGTATAAGGTCAAGTTGTGAAAATGGAACATCAACCACACTCAATGATCAACTAGTTAACTAATCAATCAACCTAAATTAACTCATGAATGCAGAGAATTCAAGTTACCCAGTTGAGATGGAGATTCCAAGGTAGTGTATGATTAGTTGTAGACTATTCTAAAGTTTACATGTAGTGCAGTGCATGCACTCAGAGGAAGGACCTAAAGGAATTGTGCAACCTAGAAGAGGAAATTTCTTAATTAATAGGGACCTAATTCCTAAATGAACAATGCAAGGAAATATGAGCTTGGAGGGATTGGAAATTGACTAACTGTTGGCGAGATTCAATTATTCAAGAAGAGAGAGAAACTATACACTTGTAGGTTGTGCTCAAACTTGAGCAAGCATATGTATTCATCTCTATTCTTTGATTAATGCAATAAATATAGGAAAGTGTTTTGAACATTTGCTATATTTTATAATAACTATGAAATTCTCCAATGTAGTCAGTGAGGAAGAGAGATATAATAGACACTTGCAGGTTGTGCTCAGGTTTGAGCGAGCATATGTATTAATTTTTATTCTTTTATTAATTCAATACATAGAGGAAGGGTTTTTTAGTAGTTATTTTCCCCTAGATAAAGCTATGTACATATGTGATATTTCCTTTTCCATGTCTATGATTTGTGCTCTAGATTGTGAATTAAATTTCACATGTCAGTAAAGTAGCTTCGAGTCCTATGATTTAGTAAATTCATGATCAATTTCGAATCTACACATTAATTTCTACAACAAGAACAAAAGGGCTCCCATGGTAGGCGTCTCCACAATCACACCCCATTTTCAAAATTTAGACAAAAGGCCTGGAACACCTGTCATTTACACATATTCTTAATGAGATGTATATATTCATTTCCAACGTAGTATATGCCAATAATTCTAACACCATCTAAATAAATATTAAGAAAATAAAAAACATCCTAATTGTTCAGTAAAAAGTACAACTATGAATGAGAGAATGAAAATGGTTGTGGAGGCTCGTGTACATTAATATCAAGAGTTTGGATACTAAATTCGCTTTTGAAGTTCATATTGTTGAGCTCCGCCTCATGGCTCCTACACTCAAAGGTGCATTTCACATTAGGGAGGGTTTTTGGGGCAAGAACACAAAACAATGGCACATATTCGAAACACAAATGGCCAAGAAATCTACAAAAGTTTTTCTTAACTTGGCCAATTCATGCCTCTGATGTAAGGAAAACCTCCATATAATAAATATATGCCAACCCATCCATCTCACCTCGACACACACCAGAGGAAACTCACATCATACCATCCCAATAACTTTACACAACAATCCATAGCCCAGGGACGTGTTTTACCATTCATTTTGGGTGCGTGGTATACAATGTGTTAGCTTGGAAAGCCATTCAAATTTAATGTACTAAAGAAATTTAAATTTAATGCATTTTATATGATCCCCATCACCATTGAATGTTGTATAATGTTGTGTATTATCCCCATTACATCCACAATTTGTGGCGGCTCTAAAATCATTTATGTTCAAATTGTACTTAGCTTTATAACATGATTTGATGTGACCATACACTGTATTGTATTGATAGGCAGTGAAGTACCCTACTAAAAATTTTACTGCAAAACATCATTGCACAATAAGACTTAAGCCCACTTAACTAATCAAACTATAGAAAAATAAAATAAATTAAAATAAATAAATTTTCTATAAGGTCAACATTACAAACTCTTCTTTAATATTTGGTCAAGTTGTAAGTTAATTGGTAATCAAAAGCATTTCTCTTTCTTTACACACTATCGATGGAAGAGATAATAACAAAACAATTTATTTCATTTATAATTATACAAAACAATTTTATTTTTCATAAATATATAAAAATAATGTCTCTATTGCAAACAATGAACCTCAGCTTCACTGGAAAATTGTCACATCTGGTCAATATGCCTATTAACTAGATCAATGAACATCCTTTTACCCCTTGTCATCACCCTGGTACAAAGCACTAAGCATGGTTCTCCTTAATCCTTGAATTTCTTCCCTTAAATTCTTAATTTCAGTGATTTTAAGGGCCAACACACCCTGCATTACTGAGTAATTGTGTTGCAGTGCAGTCTCTCCTTCCCTCAGGATGCTATGCAGTGTACCGTGCATAACTATGGGGCTACATTGGTTTCATAAATTTAGAAAAAAAAAAAAAACAAAAGAAAAAATTCTAAAGCTTCATCTTCCAAAAGCTTCCAAGGTTTTTTTCAACCATTTACCTTGGATGAGCATTTAAATCCTATATTATTCCACCTTGGAGAAATCACCATCTTATCCCTTGAGCTCATCCTCCCATCTCTTTTGGATCTCAAGCCTAAATTGGTAAATGGATAAGAATTCATGAACTACCTCTCTTTCATATATATTTACCTCATTCCACAAGCACTTGGTTGGTTGTTGTTGACTTTTGGAGAGTAATTCTACCCTTATTTTGTTGTTGTGAGATATATCTTTCCATGCATTAGGGTGATTAGAGGTGCACTTTGTGACAAGGAAAGGACAAGTCAACTTGGAGGGGATCTTCTACATGATCAACACCTATTCTTGGTTGTAGCTCACTCCATCTCTATAAATAAATAAAAATTGTGTTTTCTTATATATCATGTTATGGTTTAATATATTTCAATACCATGTTGGTCTATTGAATAAAGTGATTAGATGATGCCACATAGATTCTGTGGATTGTTGGCTTGTGTTATTTGACCATGCAAGTTCTAATAATACGATTTGGAGCTAGAATTTGAGCATTCAATCCAAGGAAGGAGCGAGGCATACGATAGGTTCCAAGTAGGTTTATTCCCATTATCTATTTACTTTAAGGAAAGCATTAGTGCCTTTGTCTTTATATTGTCCTAGGTCAGTCCACTAGACCTAGGGAAGATACTTATGTCTGCAATCATATATTTTACATAACAAATTGCTGACTCCACTGGGGAATAGTGTATTCCCTAGGTGGTTTTTTGTTCATTGTGCTTATTTTACCTCTTCTTCATACCTTTACTGTCTTATTGAGTCAAGAACAAACCTAAGAAGACATTTCATTGATCTTTACTTGCATTGTTTCTATGTGAACATGGCTTTCCTTGATCATTGCACCATGAAGTGTAGAGACAGTGCATTGCAGTGCACCCTAGCCTTCTTTGAACCTCTGTTGCAATGTACCCTAGCCCATTCGGCACCTGCTATGATCTCGATTTGATACAAAAATTTCATTTTTTTTATTTTATCTTTGATTAACTTTGTTCTAGTTGGTCCTCCCTGTTGAACAGGTAAATCCCCTCTGCGGACAGAGGCGATCCCACTAGCCCAGAACGGGTCTAGCAACAATCAATCAATGCTACTCTGCAAGTTACTAATTGCGATTACAAAGTGGGTAATGGACACCTACTTGGATTCCAGCGCTATTTTTTTGATGAAGAGATGTCGCTCTCACTCCTTCGCTCTGGTCGGTCACGATCCTCCATTATCCTTGCGGATAGACACCTGCACATGCAAAGAGAGAACAAACACAAGCGTGAAATCTAGTAAAAGCAACTATACATCAGTCAGAAAGGATGTAATTCACATTAACCATCATGAGAAAAATGAGAATGGAACCATAACAGTAGTCATATATTAATGAATAATAGGCAGAGAAAGATACAACCAAGGTTCTGACGTTGAACCTATTCTCTGGCTGGGCGACCAGCTATGTATGCCTTGAAATAGACCTTCTCTCTCTCAGGATTCCGGCAGCATAACCTCCATATGCTTCAAGACTCCTACTATCACTCCAGACAAGCATAATCACAACTAGCATTACTCCAGAACTCCCAGAACTCCAAAAACTCCTTCAAAAAACCCCCTCCCTAATGCATGAGGACAAAATTTTATAAATGGAGAAGGGAGGAAGATTCAATGCAACAGGACGCCCACTGTGGATCGACATTATCTTCAAAAAGCTACTGAGGATAGATGTCAAGGATAGATGATGACTCTTGACCTCTATCGGATGGATTTTTCCCTCAAAAGACTTCATGATGTGAAAGGAAAAAACATATGGGTGCGCGTTTGCCAAAAATCATTACCAAACTTAGTTGGCGCGAGTGTTGTTCTAGGACAGAGCGCCAAAGGGCGTGCCCCTTTTTGAGGATCTCAGTGATTGGCGCGGATAAGACATTGTGTACCTGCACCAATGGAAAAAGGGCACTTTTCAGGGATAATTTGCAGAAGGTGTCTTCAGGGAACATGAAGTACATACTCAGGGGAACATAATGCAAGTGTTTTTAGGCTATGTCACTGCTCACAGGTCCCGAAATGTATCCTCCAATGTACGAACATAGGGGTAACAGGGACGGTGACCAATGGTGACAAATTACTGTGTAACACTCCTTGTGTCCCTAAGTGTGTCTTGGTCTCTCATAATCCTTCATATTATTTTCTTTTGGCTTTGAGTGCCTTTCAGAAGAATTTGTTTAGATATTCCTTTGTTCTTATCATTAGGTTATTAGCAAATTGAATTGTTTGAACATTGAGTTCTTGAAAGAATTGGTGTTTTAGTCATCATCGTGAATAGTTTATTTTATCAATGATTAGGAAGATATATTAGTTTTCATATGAAAACTAAGTAGAATCAAGAAGAAGAAATCTTATGCATCATGCATTGCATATAGGGCTTTGATTTTGATTGGAAAAGTGAAGTTATACAGTTCAATTATTGCATCACTTGTTTGTTTCATTTTTTATTGGTTTCTTCTTTCCCTACTTAGTTAGGCCTTTCATTATTAAAAGGGAAATGAAAAGAGTTCTTTTTGTCATATTAGTCACATCATAGGTGTGTTCAGGTGATATTGATTTTTGAGCCGTTATATTGAAACATAATTCAAGATCAACTGTAAATTTAATGTCAATTAACTATAAGAACATTTGAAACATAATGAGACACATAGAAGTCTAGGCAAGGGACGTGTTTCAACGTATTTAAATGTAGGAGCTATTATTATTTGTCAACATTAAATTATGGGGGTGATATCTTGTTCCACGTAAGTAAGCGTATAGGATCATTCCACACTCACCTTTGGGTATATCGTATGGTGCTCCACACATGATAATTATATAGAAACACTCTCATTGAACAGCTACACATTAGAAAACACTACTATGGACTGCACTTCCATGTATCGTCGAGTATAGTTTCGAAGTTCACCATAGGTTTCTATCCTTTCCATAGGTAATTGAGACAACTTCCTTGTATACAGTGATACATCGAGCACAAAATTTAGGGATATTTCCTACACGTATGTTAAGTCCTTGGCTCTTCAAGGTGTATATTGTAGTTCATGGTTGCTTGGTAAACCTTTTTCCTAGTTTACCTCCTTGTTTTATTTTCTTATGTTAATTTCTAAAATCAATTAATTGATCGAGGAATAACATCCTCCCCATGGAACAAATCCTTAGTAGATCTTAGGCTAAGGCTAATGGAAATAGTTCTTGAGTCCACTAGTCAAGGAAACTCCTTTGATGTGAACCCTCATCATTTTCCTTCTTTTGGAAATATTGGTGCTCCTTATATGGAAATTTTGTCTCTTCCCAAATTTACCATTGGTTTTCAAGTTTCATTGTTTTTGACCCCTATGGTTCCGAATGTCCAAATTGCTTCTTAGCTAAGTAGTCCTCCACCTAAAAAAATTGATCCTAAAGTTTACCATTTGCCTTCTTCACTTGTTCAGTGTTCTTCCTCTTCTTCCTCTTCATCTGGTGAAAGCCTCCAAGTTAGTGACTAGGTGGATAAGAAAAAGAAGAATGGGAATAAGAAGAAGAATAAAAATAGGTAGGGGAAATATCTTGTTAGATATCATTTTCAGGATTCAACTACGTTAAGTAAGTCATTCATGTATGACCATTTCCATTTTGAATCCTGAAAATGATATCTAATATAATGCACTGCGTAAACCCCCTATACTTAAATTCAAAAAAGAGTGAAGGGATCTCTACTTGAATGGTTCATGAGGTGGAATACTTGCTAAGGTTTTGCAAATGGGTTAGCAAGCTAAGTGGGCTTGATTGTGGGGAAAAATCCACAGTTAAGCGCGCTTGAGCCAGAGGCGATCTAGGATGGGTGACCTCCTGGGAAGTCCTGGTTACTGGGTGCAAGCCCCGGAAGTGATGATTGACGCTATGTGATTTATTTCACCAGTTTCAATCCCACTTCTTCAACCCTGTGAGCATCACCCGATGCAATGAGTGCTAAGCGAACTATTCAAATCATGAGAAATTAGTCACTTACGACTACCTCTCATGGAAATGGTCATACGTGAATGACTTACTTAACGCAGTTGAATCCCGAAAATGATATCTAATATAATGCACTGCGTAAACCCCCTATATTTAAATTCAAAAAAGAGTGAAGGGATCTCTACTTGAATGGTTCATGAGGCACAATACTTGCTAAGGTTTTCCAAATGGGGTAGCAAGCTAAGTGGGCTTGATTGTGGGGAAAAATCCACAGTTAAGCGCGCTTGAGCCAGAGGCAATCTAGGATGGGTGACCTCCTGGGAAGTCCTGGTTACCGGGTGCAAGCCCCGGAAGTGATGATTGACGCTATGTGATTTATTTCACCAATTTCAATCTCACTTCTTCACCCCTCTGAGCATCACCTGATGCAATGAGTGCTAAGTTAACTATTCAAATCATGAGAAATTAGTCACTTACGACTACCTCTCATGGAAATGGTCATACGTGAATGAATTACTTAACGCAGTTGAATCCCGAAAATGATATCTAATATAATGCACTACGTAAACCCCCTATACTTAAATTCAAGAAAGAGTGAAGGGATCTCTACTTGAATGGTTCATGAGGCACAATACTTGCTAAGGTTTTGCAAATGGGGTAGCAAGATAAGTGGGCTTGATTGTAGGGAAAACTCCACAGTTAAGCATGCTTGAGCCAGAGGCAATCTTGGATGGGTGACCTCCTCGGAAGTCCTCGTTACCGGGTGCAAGCCCTGGAATTGATGATTGACGCTATGTGATTTATTTCACCAGTTTCAATCCCACTTCTTCACCCCTTTCAGCATCACCCAATGCAATGAGTGCTAAGTGAACTATTCAAATCATGAGAAATTAGTCACTTACGACTACCTCTCATGGAAATGGTCATACGTGAATGACTTACTTAACGCAGTTGAATCCCGAAAATGATATCTAATATAATGCACTGCGTAAACCCCCTATACTTAAATATTTTGTTGGTATATGATCTAGGTGGATATTGGTGGCCACCCACCTACTCCATGTGGACCCCCACCATTGTTTCATTTAGTTTTTCAGTTCCCTTAATTGTAGCACAATTTACTATTTTTCATAGTTTTTCGAGTTCTGAACTTCTGGAGCCGTTTTGAGGCCCTACACAATGTTTTTTTGGAAATATTCCCTTCAAAAACTTTAATGAAATCGAGTTTCTAGTTGTGTTTCTTGGAGATATATTTACAATGAGGTATCATGCACCTCAAACATAGATAATATGACCAAGTTGCAACCCCAGGAAGTTGGCTTCCCAACTAACCCCAACGGGGCCCATAAACTCTCAGAGTTACATCTCCTTGGGTTAGAGTTTTGGTTGTTTAGCATTTTTTCTTATTGTTGAATAATTAAAAGGCCTTTGAGCCCCATGGTAAGTCAGTTCATAGGCCTGTAACCACCACATCTCTTCTCTGAGATGAGTTACCATCACCCGAGCTAGTCTCACTTCCATTCTGTTTGTAAGCATATTTCATTATTTGATATTATTGAAAGATAGTGTTATTTCTACTGCATCTCTATACTTATGGTTATATTTGTAATTTGTTTTGTTCCTTTTTACATTTGGATCAATGGTATGAGAGAAGTCTACTTTTTCTTTGTTTTTCTTTACATGTCCCCAATGAGGTCGAGATATAAGGAGTGAGGGCTCGAATTGGTCAAACCTTTGTAAAGACCAGACTCATAAATCTCATCAGCCTCCTATGGGGGAAGCAAAGAAATATGAGGGATAAGGAGATCGTATCAAAATATTGCTTGAGGAGGCCCTCGAGAAACAAAGGAACACGATGATGGATAAGTTTCCGAGATCCTTCAACGGTTGCCCATGAGTGGTGCATCCACATCCAACAGCCACTCTGGAGGCTTCATACCCTTTAAAGTACAAGTAAACTTTGACATTCCTATATTTGAGAGCGAAATATATGTAGATGTTGTAGATAAATGGTTGAATCCAAGAGAAGGATATTTTGTTGTTCATGATTTTTCCAGCTGAGAAAAGATTACTTTTATTCTTCTCAAAGTCGTCCCCCACGTCAAGGACTAGTGGGAAACCTATTTTGAGTAGAAGGATGAAAGTAAGACCTCACTATTTTCAGCCAATCGCACTTGCAATTCATTCCAGGATGCCATCAAGGAGCAATACTACCTTGTTGGGAGATACGAGGACAAATACATAAACTCCACCATGCTGGGGTAGGGAAGGGACCAAGATGTGCTAGATTTTACCAATTTTTTTCATACCCTTCGCACGAAGTTGGGTATCAAGGATTTTGAGAAACCTTTGGTACTCAAGTACTACGGCTACCTACATAGATACATCAAGGATGAGATGGAGTTCCTGGACATCTCCTCACTTGGCACGACGAACCTATATGCCATCAAGATCAAGCATAACTTTAAACAAAAGAAGCGATACTTTGGATCTGCGAATCCAAATAAAGGGAAAGGTGCTCCCAAACCATATAATAAAGGACAAAGCTAAGGTGGGACAACCCAAGACAACCCGTCGAGGCCACAAGCAAAGAAAAACACTACGAATCTAGAGAAGGACACGGGAAAGTGGCATGAGTTTCATAAGAGCTCCACCCATAACACAAATGAGCTTCAGGCCAAGCTGTCACTGGTGGCAGAACTAAAGGCTTCAGAATCATTTGTATGTTTCAACTTTAGTTAGAACCCAACAAGGGGAATGACAAAGGGAAGCAAATTATTGATGTGGATCCCAATGCCACTGTTGCCACCACAAAGATACAAAAGGAGGAACTCGAATATCTAGAGGAGGAGGAGTGTCGCTTCCACTCCCAAATGTGGGTAAAGGGTTCCCCACTATAGTTCATGCCGACAGTGGCAGAGAAAAGAACCTCTTTGCAGCAGAGGTCATGAAGTGGTTGGGCTTATCGACTAGATCACACCCATAATCATACACCATCTAGTGGCTTCACCAAGGATGGGATCTGCATGTGAGCCAACAATGTCGCCTTCAATACAACATCAAGACCTTAACGTATGAGGTATTATGTGATGTTGATACCCTTGATGTTTGTGATGTATTATTAGGCCAACCATACTTGTGGAAGTGACATGATGTGTATGAGTCAAGGCCTCGCGCTGATATTGTTACATTGCGAAATAAGTTGTATAGGATACCAGAGGTAGCATTACCTACCGCCATCTCTCGGGTTACTGAAAAAATGTAGTAAGCTCATTCCAAACACCAGATTTTTTTTTTTTCGTGATGACACACACCCAAGGAAACAAGAAAACAGTGGCCATGACCTCCAGGAAAGGACCCTCTGCATGACAGCAACAGATGGAAAAAGTCATGGAGGAGTACGAGGACATCTTCAACTCCCCCATAGGGGTGCCTCTACATTGTCAGGTTAAGCACTCCATTGATTTGACCCGAGGTGCACCGTTACCCAATGGACCAATCTATCGATGCTTCCTTCTAAATAACAATGAAATCAATAGGCAAGTTTAGGAGCTATTGCAGAAAGGTCACATTCGGCCAAGTTCATCACCCTGTGGGAGGTTGATCATGTTGGTACAGAAGAAGGATGGGACTTGGAGACTCTGTATTCATTATCAGGCATTGAACAAGATCACTGTCTGGAATAGGTACCTGATCCCTCAGATTGATGACCTTTTCGACCAACCCAAGGGGGAACAATATTTCAGCAAGATCGATTTGAAGTCCGGATATCAACAGGTACCAATCGAACCCTCCGATGTGTGGAAGACTTCCTTCAAAGCTAAGGATGGCCTTTTTGAATGGTTGGTTATGCCTTTTGGGTTGACGAATGCTCTTGCAATCTTCATGAGGCTTATGGATGACATCTTGCAACCATTCACCAACTCATTTCTAGTGGTATACTTGGATGACATCCTGATCCTCATCCAGAGTTGGGAAGAGAACCTCCACTACATCCGACAAGTTTTCGAAACACTGGGGAAACACAAGCTATGTGCCAATTTGGAGAAATGAACTTTTGGCATGACCCAAGTTCAGTATTTGGGATAAATTATTGATGAAGAGGAGGTGCATGTGGATCTAGATAATATCCAAGCCGTGCGGGATTGGCCAGCTCCAAACACTCTGACGAAGCTCAACATCTTTCTCGGTCTTGCCAATTTCTATTGTAGGTTCATGTTGGGGTTCTCTCATATCACCTGGTCCTTGAGTCAAGTCACCAAAGGAGGACTGAAAGAAAAACTATTTTGGTCTGAATCTCAATAGAAGGAATTCGCAGAGTTAAAAAAATGCTTCTGCTCTGCACCAGTGCTCACATTACCAGAATTTCAACAACCATTTGAGATCAACATAGATGCCTCTAGTTATGCTATTGGGGCAGTCCTTAATCAATAGGGGCACCCAGTGGCATATCATAGTGAGACACTTTTAGACACAGTCCGGAAGTATCCCACTTATGACAAAGATATGTATTCCATTCTGGAGGCCATCCGAAAATGGAAGCATTACATTTTGGGGAAGGAAACGGTCATCCACACAGACCATTGACCCCTGTAGTTCATACAGATGCAAGGGAAGTTGTAGAATGATCACCATCAGATGTGGTCCACATAATTGCAACAATTCCATTAGAATATCAAGTACAAGAAGGGCTAAACAAATAATGTTGTAGACTACCTCAGCTGACCACCAATCATGGCTTTAACAACCATGCTCAACTCTTGTGGGCAAGAGAGTTTCGAATGGCCACGTCTCTAAAAAAGTGACCCAAAATTCAGCCACACATACCATTTTCCCTTGGAAGGTTAAGAGGTTCTAGATTTTCACCTCCAAGATTCTCTTTATCCCACCTAGGACACCTTTGTGTTCCTTCAAGTCAGCATATGAAGATGGTTTGGGAAGTGCACTACAGCTGGGCTGCTAAGTATTTCGGGGTTGAGAAAATGGTGGTAGTACTGCATAGGCATTTCTATTAGCTGAATATTCAACAGGATGTTGGGAAGTACATTACATCCTGCACTGCCTATGCCATTGCTAAATCGACCATCAAGAAGAAAGGTCTCTATACTCTGCTGCCTACCCCTAGTCGACCTTGGGAATCCATCTCCATGGATTATATGTCAATAATTCCATCTACTAAGCATGGCAACAATTGTGTTTTTGTGGTCATCGAGAGATTCTCAAAGATGACCATTATGGAAGCTTACAAGAAGAGTATCACAACAAAAGCCATTGCTAAACTCTTCTTTGAACGAGTTTGGTTACACTTTGGGATCCCACAATCTATCATCTTAGATCAGGACAAGAGGTTCCTCAGTACATTTTGGTCTAGTCTTTGGTCAATGTTTGACACCAAGCTCAATAAGTCCACAACTTTCCATCCCCAGTCTGATGGCCAGACACAGGTCATCAACATGATGATTGTACACATTCTTCACATGTACAACTCAAAGAATCCATGCATAGGGGATGAGATCCTCCCCTATGTCCAACACAGCTACAATCGAGCTCTCTCCGCAGCGCGATTGGCCATAACCCTTTCTAGGTGGTCTTGGGATTCCAGCCACTATGTCCCATTGATGTGGAAATACCAATTGCTACGAATCAGGCAGATTCGACTCATGTCCAGTCCGAAGTCGACCAAGAAAATAGATTCATTGAGCACATTCAACACATCCTCCAAGAAGTCCATGACATATTGGACAAAGCCAATGCTAAGTAAAAGCAATGGCATGATCAACTTCAGCTGCCACACAAGTTCCAAGTGGGTGACAAAGATTGGTTACATTTGCAGAAGGAGCACCTCGTTGGGCCCCATTGCAAGATTCCCCTCTTCGATATGGACCATAAACTATCACCAAGGTTGTGAGAGATAATTCCCTTGAGCTCACCATTTCCCCATTCCTTGGCCTTCACCTAGTGTTCAATGTGGATCACTTCAGCCGTACTTTCCACAATTATTGGACACACCCGACATTATAGAACAACTCACACCAACATAGTTAAATCCAGATTGCATGGAACAAGATGCAACTGATTGGATCATGAACACATAGATCAAGAACACTTGCCATCAAAATATCCAACTGTATCGAGTTGTCAAATCTGTCCAACTCCTGCACCAAGGAAAATGGCTCACTAGGGACTAAGTTTAGTAGAAGTTTCCTCATCTCATGGAGGAACTCAGTGTAATGGAAACCATTGCTTCCTAAGGGAGGAGGAATGATCTTGGTAGATATTGGTGGTCACCCACCTATTCCATGTGGACCCCCACCAATTTTCTGTTCAGTTTTTCAGTTTCCTTAATTGTAGCATAGTTTACTGTTTTTTATAGTTTTTAAGGTCCTGAACTTCTAGAGTCGTTTTGAGGCACTAAACCATATTTTTCTGCCAATATTCCTCTAAGATATTTCATTGAAGTCACATTTTTAGATGTATTCCTCAAAGACATCTTTCCAATGAGGTGTCATGCACGTCACAGAGATAATATGACCAAGTTATGACCCCGGGAAGTTGGTTTCCCAACTAACCCCAAGGGTGCCCATAAACTCTTGGTGTTACATCTCTTTGGGTTAGGGTTTTGGTTGTTTTGGGTTTTCTATTATTGTTTAATAATAGAAAGGAACTTAAGCCTCATGGTAACTCAGTTTAGAGGCATGTAGCCACCACATCGCTTCTCAGAGATAAGCTACCACTACCCGAGCTAGCCTCATTTCCATTCTATTTGTAAGCATATTTCATTACTTGATATTAATGAAGTATATTTTTATGTTTGTTGCATGTCTATTTTTATGGTTATATCTATAATTTGTTGTGTTCCTGTTTAAATTCAGATTAGTGGTATTGGAGCGGTCTACTCTTTCCTTTATTTTCTTTGCAGGTTCCCAACGAGGTTGGGATATAAGGAGTTAGGGCTCAAACTTCTCGAACCTCTGCAAGACTGGCCTCGAATATCTGACGGCCTCCCATGGGAGAAGAAAAGAAGACGACGGAGCATGAGATCCTATCAAAATATTACTTGAGGAGGCCCTAGAGAAATAAAGGAATACAATGATGGATAATTTTGCCTCGATCCTTCAATGGTTGCCCAACGGTGGCGCATCACATCCAACATCCAATTTGGAGGCTCCATACCTTTTAAGGTGTAAGTAAACTTTGACATTCCTGTATTTAAGGCCCAAATAGATTTAGATGCAATAGATAAATGGTTGAATCTACTAGAAAAATATTTTTCTATTCATGATTTTTCTCGCTGACAAAATATTACTTTTTCTCTTCTCAAAGCTGCCCCCCACGTCAAGGAGTGGTGGGAAACCTATTGTGAGCACAAGGATGAAAGTACAACCTCACTGTTTTCAGCCGCTCTCACTTGGAATTCATTCCAAGATGCCATCAAGGAGTAGTACTACCCTGTCGGGAGCTACGAGGACAAATACATAAAGTGGACCACTCTACGTGATCTAGGTGGATCTTTAGGAACACACAAGACAAAGAGGGCTTATGGAGGCTCAAAAATGAAATTCATTAGAATGACTTCAATCTAGGACCAGATCATAGATCTCGTCGTTCTGATCGCAGAGGTGTGAACTATTTGTCAAACCAAGCTCGTATGCAAAAGATAGAGCTCTTAAAAGTTTGACATAACAGGGAAAAAGTGGGGCCCACAATGTGCCACATGACATCCCACTAAGCAAGTGGGACCCACATGGCAGGCCCTCAACCATTGACACATGGCAACCCGTCATTGGCACCCTAAACCTGCACAAGAAACAAAAATCATTTTTGGGTTAAAAAACATATAACAAAAAATAATTTTAATATAGGTATTAAAATAACTATATATAAAGTCAAACCGAAAATATATATTAAACCATATAACAAGATGGTTATAACCAAATATGTATGCATAGGTCAAAAAAGTTAAATTAAACACCATAAAACAAAATCGAATGTATAGCAAATACGTGGCAAGGTCAAAGAGTTTATGGAAATATGAACCATAATGTATATATATCAATCCACCCTCATTCACGTGGAGGTAAACAAACCTTTAATATTATCCAAACCGTTATAAAGGGAAGGAGTTGTCTATAATGCAACTTTTTGGAGATTTTGGTGACAGAATCTGGCAGAAGAAATGAGGTTAAATCTTGATTTTTAGCAGTGAAAATGGTTTTTCAACTGCATATTTGGATTCAACACCCTGAAAAACCCGTGGGACCCTTTGATTGTGCAGAAACTAGCTATCAAACTTGCGATTCCAATAAATTGCTACCGGATTTTGACCGGAAAAACCTGCTGGAAAGGCTTTTAAAAAGTCTCATTATATACAACTGCCTAAAGGGAATGGTAATATGGAATATCGGTGGGTCAAGGGATGGTGGGTCGTCCCTTGGGGCATGGACCCAACCACCTACATCCCATATCAGTCAAAACTGTCGTATGCCATTTATGGCACAACCAACACAATGTATGGTTCACGGATATGGTCGCACAGGATATAAGGAGATATGGTGACAACCAAAATCCGCCACGTACAGCACATAAAACCTCAAGTACAGCCAATTAAAAACAAATATAATTTTTTATATATATGTATAGAATACGGTTGGGTAAAGTTAGGATATGGTTATTTTAAAAGTGAGTTTTGGTAAAAATAAACCATAACCACCTTATAGTGTGATCTGCCCAAGTATTATTTAAAACTCATTTTTTTTACCATTTCCAAGGAGAAGAAGGACTGCACAAATTTTGAGACAGGATTTGGCATGCAAATCGAGGCAGTTTAATAATTTTTTAATGCAGGAAGCATGAATTTTGCAGGAGGGCAAAACATTCAACTTCTTAGAAATTGACAAATTTTATATGGTTTTTGCACCTCTCGTCGCCACGAGCGCAAAGGTGTTGTCTGTTTCTTCATTACAGGTCTACATTTTTTTGGTAATTTCCAGATTGCACGTGGAACCATGATTTTAGTAGAAACAGGGAGCAGAGCCATGAGCCATGAAATTTTCCCAAGGAGGTAAAATTTCACTTTGTCAGAATATGGTCAAGTTTATACTTATTTTTCATGGTTTTCTGCAAGGATCCTAATGGTAAAATCAGATTTGACATCTGAGCAATGGATTTTCAGCTCATCCTTAAAACATAATATTTGAGGAATCCCAAGGGAATCTAAAAGATTCCTTGTGCTCCGAATTTTCAAATTCTTAGAATTCAGATTTTGGATAGTTGTTTCAGTACTACTTGATGCCACAAATTTGATGGTGTATTCAGATTTGTCTTTCTCTCGTTTATCCTTTCAGTCACTTTTCTAAGTTCTAGTGCAGATGTTCATCTTCATGTGCGAATAATCTTCTTCTTGCGATCGATGATGTGAGATCGATGTTTCAGCGAGCTTCAACACTTTGACAACCTTTGCTTCAGACGACCCTTGGTTGTGAGGTATATGATTCGTCATGTTCATGTACTTCTTCTTTCTGCATTATGTTGTATAGATCCATGATTGATTATTGATGCAGGATCTTGTTTATTTCATGTTGTCATGATTCCTTTCTTTGTGTTATATAGAATCTTTCTATGTGATGTACTTTCTGTCATAACTCTTTATGTTATTCTTTGAGATCCCTTGTTGTATGTTGTTGGGATACTCTTGATGTTGCCATGCATGTGTTTTTCTTTGACATCCCTTTTGTGCCATGTTGGCGGGTTGCGCACCATGCTTGTTTTGTGTCATACTGATAGGAGTTTTTTTATTGAGAGTTATAGCTATGGAACATCTATTAGAGACACTCTTGTGTGAGGGAATTCTTCTTTGTATGATTAAGACATCATCTCTGTGTACAACATCTTTATTGACAACACATAATGCAGCGGCCTACACCATCTTGACACAGGGGCCCAGAGACATAGTTCCTCCTATATGAACTCCGTTATCAACGGATTTTGTTTTCATGTGCTGATGATTGTTATGTTCCTCTTCCTTACAGTCTACAACTGTATTTGTTAATGTTCTTTTAAAAAGAAATTTTAACACATCACGAAAGTAAAAGGTCTTGGAAAGGTCCTCCTTCACACCCAAACCTGGATCACTACGGCATGGGAGGGACCAAGATGTGTGGAGTTTACCAATTTTTTTCATGCCCTTCACACAAAGATGTGTATCAAGGATTTTGAGAAACATTTGGTACTCAGGTACCGTGACTGCCTACATAGATACATCTAGAATGAGATGGAGTTCCTAGACATCTCTTCTATTGGCACGACGTACCATTACACTGTCAATATCGAGTAGAAGTTTAAATATAAAAAGCGAGACTTTGGATCTGTGAATTTGAAGAAAGGGAAAGGTGACCCCAAACCACATAACAAAGGACAAAGCAAAGGCAGGGCGGCCCAGGACAACCCACCAAGGCCACAAGAAAAGCACAACACTATGAATTCAAAGAAGGACATGGGAAAGTGGTGTAAGTTCCATAAGATCTCCACCCACAACACAAGTGTGTGTCGAGCCAAGCAGTCACTGGTGGCCAAATTGAAGGCTTCATAATCATATGCATCTTTTGACTTTGAGTTAGAACCCGACAAGGGGAATGAAAAAGGGAAGTAGATTATTGAAGGGGAGCTCAATGCCACCATTGCCACCATAAAGATCCAGGAGGAACCCAAAGATCTAGAGGAGGAGGAGCACCTCTTCCACTCCTAGATGTGGGTAAAGGGTTCCCTGCTACAGTTCATTGTCGACATTGGGAGCTAAAAGAACCACACTATAGCAGAGATTGTGAAGCGAGTGGGCTTACTGACCACAGTAAACGCACAAGTGTACACCATCGGGTGGCATCACCAAGGAAGAGATCTGCATGTGAGTCAACAATGTCGGCTTCCATACAACATCAAGCCCTTCACAGATGAGGTATTATGTGATCTTTCTCCCCTTGATGTTTGTGATGTATTATTAGGCCAACCATACTTCTGTAGGCGATAATTTGAGGATACTTGAGGTAGCACCACCTACCACCATCTCTTTGGTTACTACAAAAAATGTAGTAATATCATTTCAAAAATTGGGAAATTTGTTTTCCTGATGATACACCCTCAAGGAAAGAAGAATACACTGGCCATGACCTCCAGACAGGGCCCCTCCACATGACAACAACAGATGGACAAGATCATGGAGGAGTACGAGGACATATTCACCTCCCCTGTAGGGGTGCCTCTACACTGTTGGGTCAAGCACTCCATTGATCTGACCCCAGGTGTGCCATTACCCAATGGACTGATGTATGGGTGCTTTGTTCTGAACAATAATGAAATAAAGAGGAAAATTAAGGAGTTTTTGTAGAAAGGTCACATTCCGCCGAGTTCATCTCCCTGTGGGAGCATGAGCATGTTGGTATAGAATAAGGATGGGATTTGGAAACTCTTTATTGACTATTAGGCACTAAACAACACCATTGTCTGGAATAACTACCTAATCCATTGGATTGATGACCTTCTGGGGAAACTCAAGGGGGAAAATGTTTCATCAAGATTGACTTCAAGTCAGGATATCACTAGGTACCAATCGAACCCTCTGATGTGTGGAAGACTACCTTCAAAGCCAAGGAGGGCCATTTCGACTGGTTGGTTATGCCTTTTGGGTTGATGAATTCTCCTTCAACCTTCATGAGGGTTATGGATGAAATACATTTTTTATTCACCAACTCATTTGTAGTGTTATACATGGATGACATCCTGATCTTCAACCAGAGTTGGGAAGAGCACCACCACCACATCCCAGAAATTCTGCAAACACTGCGGAAACACAAGTCATGTGCCAATTTGGAGAAATGCACTTTTGGCATGACTCGGGTTCAGTATCTAGGATACATTATTGATGAATGGGGGGGTGAATGTGGATTTAGCCAAGATCCAAGTCATTCGGGATTGGCCAGCCCTAACCACTCTAATGGAGCTCTGCATCTTTCTGGGTCTTGACAATTTCTACTGTAGGTTTCTGTTGGGGTTATTTCATATCACTTGGCCCTTGAGTCAAGTCACCAAAGGAGGAGTGAAAGAAAAATTATTTTTGTATGAATATCAACAGAAGGCATTCGCAGAGTTGAAACATCACCTCTTCTCTGCACTAGTGCTAACATTACTAGACTTGCAACAACCATTTGAGATCAAGACAGATGCCTCTGAATATGCTATTGGTGTAGTCCTTACTCAACAGGGGCACCTAATCGCATAACACAGTGAGACACTTTCAGACACAGTCCAAAAGTATCTGACTAATGAAAAAGATATGTATTTCATTGTGCAGGCCTACCAACAATGGAAGCATTAAATTTTGGGGAAGGAAACAACCATCCACATAGACCACTGAACCTTGCAGTTCATACAGATGCAAAGGAAGTTGCAGAATGATTGCCATCAGATGTTGTCAACATACCTGGAACCGTTCCATTTGAATATCAAGTACAAGAAGGGCGATAAAAATAATCTTGCACACTGCCTCAGCTAACCACCGACCATGGCGTTAACCACCATGATCAACTCTTGTTGGCACGAGACATCTGAATAGCCACTTCTCTAGAAAAGTGACCTAGAATTCAGGCACACATACCATATGCTCTTGGAGGGTCAGCAAGTTCCATATTTTCACCTCTAGGATGTTCTTTTATGCCACCTCGGACACCTTTGTGTTCCTTGAAGCGAGTGTGTGAAGATGATTTGGGAAGCACACTATAGTTGGGCCGCTGGGAATTTCGGGGTCGAGAAGATGGTAGCAATACTACATAAGTATTTGTATTTGCTGAATCTTCAATAGGGTGTTGGGAAGTACATCAGATCTTACATTACCTGTGTCATTGCCAAACTGACCATCAAGAAGCAAGATCTTTATACTCTATTTCCTACCCTAGTCGACCTTGGGAATCCAACTCCATGAATTACATGCTAGGCCTTTCATATACTAAGCATGGAAATGATTTTGTTTTGTTGTTCATCAACAAATTTGTGAAGATGGCCATTATGGAAGGTTGGAAGAAGAGTATCATAGCAAAAGCCACTGCTAAACTTTTCTTTGAACGAGATTGCTTACACTTTGGGATCCCACAACCTATCATATTAGATCGGGATAGAAGGTTCCTTAGTACATTTTGGTCTAGTCTCTGGTCAATTCTAAACACCAAGATCACTAAGTCGACAACTTTCCATCCCCAAACTGATGATCAGACAGAGGTCGTTAACAGGATGATCGTACACATTTTGTACATGTAAAACTCAAATCATCAACGCCCGTGAGATGAGATCCTTCCCTATGTCCATCATAACTACAATTGGGTTGTCCATAGCTCGATTGGCCACAACCCTTTTCAGGTGGGCTTGGAATTCCAGCCACTATGTCCCATTGATGTGGCTATACCATTTGCAGTGACTCAGGGAGATACAGCTCATGTCCAGTCGGAAGTCGACAAGGAAAATAACTTCATTGAACACATTCAACAAATCCACCAATGGGTCCATGACATATTGGAAAAAGCCAATGCTAAGTACAAGTAGCAGCATGATCAACATCGAGTACCACACAAGTTCCAGGCGGGTGACAAAGTTTGGTTACATTTGTAGAAGGAGCACCTCGGTGGCCCCCCACTGCTAGATTCACTTGCTTCAATATGGGCCATACGCCATCACCAAGGTTCTGGGGAGATAATTCATTTGAGATCAACATTCCGCTATTCTTTGGCTTGCACCCAGTGCCTAATGAGGATCATCTTCAGCCATACTCTCCACCATTACTAGACAAAACTGACATTGTAGAATAGGTCACACCAATAGAGTTAAATCTAGACTACATGGAACAAGCTGCAATTGATTAGATCATGGACACATAGACCAAGAACAGTCACCAGTAGAAGATCCAGTTGTATCGAGTTTTCATATTCGGCCAACTCCTGCACCAAGAAAAATGGATCTCTAGTGACCAAGTTCAACAGAAGTTTCCTCATCTCATGGAGGAACTCAATGAAATGGAGACCATATTCCATGTGGATCCCCTCCATTGTTTCTTTTAGTTTTTCAGTTTCCTTAATTGTAGCAAAGTTTACTATTTTTGGCAATTTTTCGAGTCCTGAACTTCTGGAGCCGTTTTTAGGCCCTAAATGGCATTTTTTTCTATATTCCCCTAAGCTATTTCAATGAAATCATGTTCTTAATTTTATTCCTCGGAGAGATATTTCCAACGAGGTATCATGCACGTCAAAGAGAGATAATATGACCAAGTTACAACCTCGGGAAGTTGGCTACCCAACTAACCCCAATGGGGCCCATAAATTCTTGGTGTTACATCTCCTCGAGTTAGGGTTTTGGTTTTTTAGGGTTTTCTCTTATTGTTCAATAATAAAAATTCCCTTGGGCATCATGGTAACTCAGTGTAGAGGCATGTAGCCACCACATCTCTTTTGAGAGATAAGCTACAATCGACTGAGATAGTCTCACTTCCATTCTGTTTGTAAGAATATTTCATTATTTGATATTATTGAAAGATAGTATTATTTCTATCGCATCTCTGTATTTTTGGTTATATCTATAATTTGTTGCGTTCTTGTTTAAATTTGGATCAGTATTCCTCAATTTGGTTATAATCCTCCTTATGTTGGAATGGTTTCCATCATTTGGAAACCTACTTTGCCTATCAAAACATGGTTGATTTTGGGACTTATTGTTGAATCCTCAACCTGTGTTATATTCATCTCAAATTCCTACCCATTCATATGTACCTCAACATGTTCAAATACACGTAAGTTAATCTTTAGAGTTTGTCATTTCATCTCAACCTATTCCATTGATATCTGGTACCCCTCAAGTTCCACTTACCCAACCTTTATAGGTACCTTACAGTCTTAACCACTTGGGAAAGGTACTCCTCAAATTATGATAGGAGAGAATGTGTATAATATGTCACAATCCCAATCGAACCCACCTTATGTCGAGATGATGTAAATTTTATCAAGGTATTTCTCAAGTGCCTTTTCAAGGCACCAACATATCCAAACTCAACCATTCCAACCTTTTCAAGGTTATCCTAGTGTTGGTCAACAAGGTTACACGTATGATGGTTATCAAAATCCTCCTTATTCTTGTGCCCAGTGCCTCTTTATCTGAATCTTCCTTATCCGAGAACGTGATTACCTGTTTCTAAGGCTATTCCTTCTTATCCAAGCTATCCTCCACTAGATTTTAAACCCCAATTACCCTTTGTGGCAACTCTCAAATTTCCATATTTAACTCAAATTATCAATGATCCCATCTCTCATTCAACTTATTTGCCGATAATTCCCAAAAAAATTTCCATCTAATATCCTTATATTCAATGGAAATCCTTGAGAAGACCCATCAACCCATGTCATGGTGTATCATCTATGATGTTCTTCAAACTTCCTTAATGGTGATTCTACATGATTACGTCTATTCCAACATACTCTTACAAGTACGACAACTATATGGTACATCGAGTTACCTAGAGCTTCCTTTCATTCTTTTAGTTCCTTAGATACCACCTTCCTTATGCATTTCGAGTTACCCATCTAATACAAAAATAGAACAGAACTTCCGACCAACTTCAAATAAACTAAATCCACTCACATTTCATATCACATTCATGAGTGGTGGTGTCATCGCTGGTTGGTTATGACCTACATTTTGAATCGATTTATAGCGGAATGGTTTATTAAATCCCTGTTTCCTTCTATCACAAAGGATGTAGCTAAAGGTGATGTCGTGATTGTAGAGAAAGTAATTTCCCTTTATCAGTATTTGGACTTCATCTATACCCAATCTGGCATGCTCTATAAAAATATACCAAATGCTATGAAACCTTCGAATGTTGATCCTTCTACTCCTGGCAAAAAATATCATGTTTTTGATGGCATCATTGGTTTTTCTAGTTCGCAAATAGCAAGTAAACCATCTAGTAATTCTCTCACTGATTCTACCCAAAACTCTCTGTTCAATCCTCTTGTGGTTTCTTCTTCCAAGATAAATGTCATTTCATCTACAGAAGGAAAATTTCAACAGCAACCACGAAGAAAGAAGAAAGGAAGAGGTAGAAAGAAGAAGGATTCTTCACCACAGGAAAACAAAAAAAATTAATCATCTAATGAGAAATGAAAGCTTCATTGCCCATTCTTGATCTACAACAAGGAGAACTTTACTCATGACTGTCCCCACCATGTTGAAGTGAATCAATTATTGAAATCTTCGACTTCTCCCACTGTGTTGACTGACCTATTTCCAAATTAGGAGACCCATATGGTTTCTAGGGACTCATCTTCCTCTAACATAGTTTTAATTATGTCCTCCACAATGCATAAATATGATGTTATGGTGCCTACTCGGAACAAGTACTATGGTAATGAAAATCTCCTAAATGATCAGGCTACTAATAAACATACATGTCCGGCTGATCCTTCTTTTCCCATGTTTCCTGTAGAGTTGACTATTAAGCCTCTGAAGGATGTTGTTCATAAGTCTTCTTTCAACCCTCATGCGAGGGATGCTCAGAATCATAACATCGTTGAGGACTTGGCTCAGTCGCCATCAGCTATGTCGACCCTCGAGGTGTTACAAAACTACCCTACATAGAAAAAAGGATTTACTTTCAGCCATTGGATGTATGTATCTATTGGAATCCAATGTAGTTGTTTTCAATGATGAAAACAATACTCCTCACCTTGCAGTCCAGTTATATTTTTTCATTTAGGTCATCGTCTGTGGTAAGAATATTCATTGCTCTATTGTGTACGAGGGAGCCTTGACCTGCATTATGTCTATGTCCTGCTCAAAAGCTTTTGGTTCACCTCAACAGAGTTAGTCACCTACCACATTGAAGGCTTTTGATGGGAGAACATATAAGCCTTGTGGTATTCTAAATTCCTTACAAGTAGAATTATGGGTAAGAATGTATCCATAGAAGTGAAATTTATTGATGGACCTCTTGATTATAATCTTCTATTGGGTTGTACATGGGTTTATTCCATGGTCATAGTTGTTTCTACTTATTTTTGTATGATCTCCTTTCCTCAAAAGGGTAGGATTGGGGCCATTTAACAACTCACCCTTTTTGCCTCTGATTCACATGTTACTGGAAGTGTCCCTCTTGTAGGCGAAACTCTATATTCCTATCATCATATTGAGGTTGGATTGTTGAAGGATTTCTCGTTCATGTCAAACTTTCCACTTCCTCCTCCTCCTCTTCCTGACAGCTCATCCTTAGTTTCTTATATCAATATGATATCATTGTCTACTTTCTAGGCTGATCCATGGATTGTACCAGATTAAACTAGCATCCATAGTTTTGGTGACCAAATGTTAGTTAGCTCTATTTAACTAGATTACGAAGCTATCTATTTGGCTTGTGCGTCCCATACATTTTCTTTGATCAATTGGGTTGATCGATCATAGGATTATGGCATGTATTCTCATCTATTATCTCATGTTTTCCCTATTGATGAGATCATCACGGAGTTCATGATGCTAGATGATGCACCATGGGAAAAACATCACCATCATTCCTCCTTACCAGATTCTATTGAGAACAATCTGTGCGATGTGTATCTACCCAATTTCGTTGAATCTTTTATGAGTAATGTTTCTATCCACGAAGTCGATTCCAAGAATAATATTTCAAATATCGAAGAGACGATGTAGCTTGATATCTCTATTAAGCTAGGTATTGTTGAAAATATACACATTGGTGCATCCTACTCTCCATCCAAGAATAAGAATTATAAAGACCTATTTCAGGAGTTTCGTGATGTATTTTCCTGTACTTATGAATAAATGCTAATAATCAACCCAAATATCGTGGCACATGAGATTAAAATGTATCCTTATGTTAAACCAATCTGGCAGTGCCTCTATCTGGTCCATCCAAAGAAGGTTGTTGGGATAAAGAGTGAAGTTGAAAGACTACTTCATAATGGTTTCATCGATCCCATTCCTCTCACCGATTAGGTATAAAATATTCTCCTTGTCTTGAAGAAATAAGGGACAATCTATGTATGTGTCGACTACAAGGACGTGAATCACGCTTGTCCAGAGGATAATTCCCTGACCTTGTTCATCGACCAAATTGTTGATGACTGCATCATTTGTGAAATATATTCATTCACAGATGGTTTCTCCAGGTATAATCAAATCAACATTCTCCCAACGAATCAACCTAGGACTGCATTCATTTTTCCTTGGGGTACATTCGCTTATCGAAAACTCCCATTTGGTCTGAAGAATGTTGGGCCACATTTTAACGGGAAATGGATTATGTTTTTCATTATATCAAACATATCATGGAACCCTATTTGGATTATCTCCCTACCCATTTCAAGTATCACGCTAATCACCTGATGCATCTTAGGGCCATTTTCCTAAGGTGTAGACACTATAATATTCAACTGAATCCACACAAATGCGTATTCTGTGTTAATTTTGGTATCCTTACCATAATTTTAGGTTTGAAATAGAGAATTCATATTGATCCTCTAAAAGTGTAGGAAATCATTGATTTGCTTGTGCCTTCATCACTTGTTCAGTTATAATGACTTCCAGAGAAATCTAGCTTCCTGCAATGTTTTGTTCCGAATTATGCCGAGTTGACCAAGGAATTTACTCACCTGCTTAAGGAAAGGGTTCCCTTCCCTTGGGATAATGCAACTCAAAAATTGTTTGATGCCCTGGAAGATGTTCTGATTCAAGCATCTCTATTATACCCGCCTCATTACCAGTGTCACTATTTCCTATATCTTGTTGCTACCATTTCTACTATAGCAATGGTATTGGTCCAAGAAGATGTTGTAGGGATAAAAAACCCCCTTTATTATTTGAGTAATAATGTCAATGATGCTAAGATCAAGAACACCCATGTAGAAAAGTTAGCTTTGGCAATCGTTTAAGCCATCAAAAGGTTCTACCTTTATATTTTTCTCCCAAAAAATATGATAGTTTCATATTGAAACCCTATTACATACATTTTATCAATTCAATTGTTGGGGGGAAATACTCTAAATCGATTGTTATCCTGTAAGATTTCAACGTGTAATTCATCAAATCCAAGTCAAAGAAATCCTTAGTTTTCGTTGATGTTATATTCAAGCATCCTTCACTTGATTTTGAATTGACATGTAATGATTCTATCCCTGACGAGTCATTGTTTACAATTTCTTCTTCTAACCCATGGTATAGATACATTCTAGTTTATCTCATGACCTAAACTTTCTAGTTTGATACCTCTCACTTCAAGCAATGGCGTATTTGATAACAAGCCAAGAATTACATCGCCAATGGTGACACTCTGTATAGACATGGTATTGATACGATTTAATGAAAGTGCCTCATTCATGGGGAGGCTGAGAAATTATTGAATGAATTCCACCCCGGGGCATGTGGCGGCCATTTACATAGCTATGCTACTGCACAGAAGATCTAACATGATGGTTACTTTTGGACTACTATTTTTTGAGATTGTATTCTTGTTGTCCAAAATTGATATGTATGCCAAATTTATGATTGTAATACATGTGATTCACCTGCTCTATTGCATCCCATTATTGCCATTACTTGTTTTTGAAATGGGTTATCAAATACATGACATGTAATCCTCACTCGGATGGGGGGCATGGTTATATCATTTTTGCAGTAGATTAATTTACTAACTGAGCTGATGACATGCCTACATTCAACAAATTTGGCAAAACGACTCCATACTTCTTTTCAAAGCACATCATGAAACAGTTTGGTGTGCTGCAAGTCATAGTTACGAATCACAAAAAACATTTACGAAATCATATGATGAATAAACTAACTGTAAAGCTGGGACTTTCCCATGAATGTTGCACTCCCTACATTCCTCAGGCCAATGGACAAGTTGATAATATTAAGAATTTTCTTAAAAATATGGTTGAATGTATGGTAGGGGTCCATAAATTAGATTGGAATCTCCTCCTTTATGTTGCCTTGTGGGCATACGAAACATTAGTAAGAATTGCTACCAGATTTGCACCCTTTAAGGTTGTTTATGGTATGGAAGCAATTCTTCGAGTCGAATGTGAGATTCCATCACTGAAACTAGCTATCCAGCTTCTTCCTGCCACTTTTGTAGAAGAGGAGCGTATTTTACATTTGATCTGATTAGATGAGACACAGAACGATGCTGCTATAGCTAATGAAGTTGATAAAATATGTATCAAGGCGCAATACAACAAAAGTGTTAAGCCTTGTGTCTTCTAAGAAGTAGAGCTTGTTCTTTCATATGACCAAGAATTTAATAAGTTAGGCTGAGGAAAGTTCCAACCTATGTGGTCAGGCCCATATATTTTCAAGCAATTCCTTATAAAAGGGGCCTATGAGTTGGCCTATTTTGATGGGATTCCACTAGTGCAACATAGGAATGGGTTGTACCTTAAAAAATATTTTGTTTGATCACATGAGTAGTAACACTGTTTACATACTTTCTGTAAGTGGGTCGAGTTTTTTTGTGGTGTGCCTATTTAAAGTTTCCTAAGGTTTTCATTAATTCCTTTTATCTTTAGCTTATAGATGTCGACATCCCTTCAATTATAATTTGGTTATGCTAATGGTGCTAGTCGTAGTACTCAAAACCTATCCTCCGCAATCTAGGCTATATTTTCTCCAAGTGGTGAGTTACTGTGTTTGTAGAGGATTTGTATTGGTCTTTCTGCCAACAATATCACTGAGTATAACATCCTGGTCAAGTTATCGTATGATGTTATTTCACATGGTATACATCATTTGGTCATCAGATTCAACTAACTCATGGTATTGTTAGACCACTATATTGTTATCATTATTAACATTTCTTGACATATATTTCATCCATTCCTACCATTCTTTATCATTTTATTTATCATAATTTATCATTTAATTACATTTCATAATTATTTATGCTCTTCTGGATAAGTAATACTTGTTCTCCTTTATTTTTAATAAATTGATGATTCTTATGCATGATTTTTCCAATGATGGTTTATTAATGAATTTTTCATAACATCACTCATGATTTTAGCCTCCAAGATCTCTTCCAGATTGTATTTTAATGAAAAAAGAGATGAAAGATAATAAGACAAAAAATCATTGAATTAGAGGAAGACCTGAGAGTTGTATTGTATCTATTTCTAATTTTTAATGAAAGGAGCTATCAGTGGAATTTTGTAATTGTCTACTTGTAATTGGATTTGAATTATTTTTCAAGGAAGAACTAACTCTTGGGTAGTTGGGCCCACTAACTTGGATAAGGTGTTGCCTTGAACATCTAAAGTAGTTTAGTTTTGTGCTTATTTATTTGAATTTCAATTATTGTTCCTTAAAGTAATTTTTTTTTAAGTAATTTGTTGGCCACTGCATTTTCCAGATTTGTTGTTTCCTGCAATTTCTAGATTGCATTTAATTTGCTTCCCTATATTAGCATTTGAATTATGTTGGGTGCAATAGGTTAAATTTCCAATTCAGTAATGTGTGGTTTAATTTAGTATTGATTCAATACATTTGATTAACATAATTTATTTTCATGTTATTTACTTTGTAGTTTTTAAATATAATATAGTTTTTCAAGTCTTACATTTTATTTCTTGTCAAATGGCTTGATGGTGTAGAACCCAATTATGTAGAACCAATGTTAGGTATTGGAAGTTTCTTGCATATATTTTGTACAATGCCTTGAAACAGAAAGACGATCCTCAGGTTGATAAATAGTGTTCAGGTGATTAGTTGGTCTTTATTAGTAATTAATTTTACTCAACATTTTGGCTCTGTTGTGGGGAGGTATTCAAATAACACTACCACACTAATATCTAGTTGTAGATGCATTCCTGACTCTGAGAGGGTTGGATATTAAAAACATAAGGTAAGAACCTATGCATGTACCTTATCTAACTTGTGGTGATGTTTTCCCTCTGTAGGTAGTTTCAGGTCATATAACATGCATGGATAAAAGTAGGAATCTTGGAGGTAGAAATTTGAAGAAATATTATCATTTCAATCAAGTGGTGATGTAAGCACCACCCATTTCACTAATCAATTGGTAGAAAAATTGGAAGGAGGAGCCTTATAGCAACACATGAAGAACACATTCTATTTTAGTAAGAAATGGCACACATTTCTACTTTTGAATTCCCTATTAGAGATCTAGGAGGAGTGACACACATGCACATCTACTCTACAAAATTTTCATTGTTTGGAAAATGAAGACCCAGATACATTCTTATTTGAGTTTCCTCTTACTCTAAAAGGAGCATCTCTTTGATGGTTTATGAGCCTTGGTGGGAATTGCATTCAAACATGGGAGGACATGAAGAATGTATTCTTGAAGAAGTACCAAGACTATTGCAAGGCCAGTGAAGATATTTTTAGTATGATACAAGGGGAATATGAAATATTTGAGGACTATTTGGAGTAATTTCGATACAACCTTCAAAAATCAAACCATAATAATTTGGAAAAAGAGGCCTTGAAAACACTCCTATTCAGAGGAAACAAAGATGATCTTTTAGAACTCTTAAATCTGATGGGAAAAGGTGATAATTTTCAATTATCATATGATGATGTTTGTGATTTATGCATAAGGTATTCAAGAGAAATCTCCAATGATGGTAAGAATTATAGATAACTTTCTTATTTTCTTTCCAAATTTGTTAAAATAATAGAAGATATAAGGGATGCAATCAATGATTTATTTTAAAATTTGAAAATTGATTTGATTAGTTCTCTAAATTCACAATTGGATATTTTGTAGGTTAAGATAAATGAAGAAAAAATTGAAGCAGTGCTTTTCCCTCATTTCCAAAAGGAGCATCCCATCGATGGTTGCTCTTTCTTATATTGGATGAAAATAACGAATCAAAGAAATTGAGAAGTTGCAACAATATCATGACCATGGAAACCATGGTCTACATATATGGTTAAAACCACTTCTTCTCCATTTTCTTACTTTCATAATCAATTATGGAATACTCCTGTGTTAGGGAAACCATGCCAATCTCAATATAACCCCCACCAATCTTATCCACAAGCATGGCATGCCTTATCTTATGATTATATAGCTACTCTCCCTCATATTGTAGAACAAACACATCATCCATATTCTTTGTTATATTTTCAACAAAATCTTTATTGTCTATGAAAATCATCCACACGATCCAATCTACATCATCAAAATCCTCCACACCCTATACAATTTCCTTCTTAATACATTCCACACCCTCATAGTAATAAACCACAACAACATGCTTACAGTGTTGAACTGCAAAATTTACCCACCCTTACCACCCATTCCATCTCACATACACCATTGCAGAAAACTTATATTAACATTGGAAAGGTTTCAAATCAAAATATTGAGGAAGTTATGGAAGAAAAGGAGGTTCTTGTTGGTCCGCATCAACAAGAAAAGGAAATTCATAACACATTGGACACTCCATTTTCTGAAGCATTTCACGATATGAAAGCTATGGAAAACTAAGAAATAGAAGGCTATATTGAATCTTGGTTTCACTCCATCATTTGTTTGCAACATCATTCCATACTCCAACAATTTTTTGCATCATCATTTCAAGGGAACTTGGTCTCTCTTACCTTGGTATTTATTAATCTACATTTTTCAAATTTGGGTATGTACATACTGGAGACCTTGTTTTGAAAATGGATCCACTAGAAGTACTCTTATATGTAGAGATATTTCATCTTTTTCGAAGTAGAATAGGTTAGTGTAAAAGATAGAATAAATAAGGAAACAAATAAATAAATTTGTTTATATGTAAAAAGATTGCCTTTGCTGCAATATGTTGTGTAAATCAATATTGGTGAAAGATCTTCAATTTTTTTTGTGTATGTAGAAATATTATATTTAAAATCAGGTTTCTACAAACAATCATCTCCATTTTGCGAAAAATTGATAGTTTACCATATTTTATGGCATGTGGGCTTGAGAAAATTACTAAAAACATAGTCGGGACAGTCGTGTTTTGAAGGACCAAATGGGAATATTTTCAAAACTTATTTCTATAATAAGTATCCCTTGATATGTAATTTACAACCCAATTTGAATCACTCAATTTGGATTTGAGACGAAAATGTTATGACCAAAACATTGATAGGGTGTCTAGTAGGCAGCTCAGGGACAACGTTTAGACAGTCAGTTTTTGGAGACCTAAATGACTATATTTTGAAAAACATTTCTATGGTATATTCCCCTATGAATATATTTCAAAATAAAATTTGAATCACTTTATTTTGATATCGTATGAGAAAGTTATGACCAAAATAATGACTGTCTATTGTAAATCAACATTCTTAAAACTCAGTTTTTCTGGATGTTCACTAGCGTATTTGACCCATCAATTCTTCTTGCCTTTTAAAACCTGTTCCTATTAGAAATAAATATGAAAATAATTTAATATTGAATTTCAATCAATTAAATCCTTCATTAAATGAAAAACTTATTCTTAAAATATCAACTGTTGGTTTAAGCTGGGAAATAAAAAATAACTTTGGTTATGCAGGTTGTTCTGAGTAAATTTGACACATCATCTCATGGAATTTTTAAAACATGTTTCTATTGGAGATATCCCTATAAATTCAATTATATTTTCTTTGGAATCACTCAAATAAGATGAAAAACAAATAAGTTATGATTACAACACTACTGCTTAATATGGTTTGGAACTGCTCCCCTGCCGGTAATAAATTAATTTTACTTTGTTATTTTTCCATAGATTTGTTTTATAGAGTAACTACTTGTAAATTTTTTGCATATTATTTGGATTAAGAGAGCTTGTTCACCTCTCTTAGTTGATGATTTTATGTTTTATTGCAGGTAGATACTTGTTTTTTGCAGATCCGAGGAGAATAAACGAGGTCCATTTATGAAAAAGTGATTCTTGAGGACAATATTAATGAAATAAGGGCATTTCATTTGAACATATATTAAAAAATTTAATATCATATGATTTTGAATATTTTTTTAGGTTTCTGATCTAAGATATCTTATAAGAGCTTACTACAAATTTCCCACTAATACCTGCCGACAAGAAAAAAAAACATGAAGACTTTTTTGTTACTAGAAAAATTCATAACAGGAAAAATGAAGAATTGATTTCAATTTGAAGACCCAAGCCATTGCCACCAAATAATTTTTCTAAAATATCTTTTGCTTCCATTCATTCACCATTGACAAATTGATGTTCTTATAAACAGATTAATGTTCCCTTAGGAACATTAGTGCATCCAAAATCACAGTTGTTGTAACATAAGTTATTGATTTATTTATTGTTTTTCAATACAGTTTTTTTTTATTTTTTTATTTCTTGTATGTTTTTAGTTTTCAAGTGTTGTTTACTTCAAATTCAAAAATTTTGTTTGTTCCTCAAAATAAAAGAAGAAAGTTATGAAGTTTCATGTTGTTGCTCCAAATATATCCATTTGTTCCCCAATGTTATCAGTAATGATTTACTCTTAATTCATCATTATTTTATAAAGTGATTATGACTGTTGGATGACTAATCCTTCTACATGTCACCTTGCTAGGATTGCACATTGATTTAGTTTTTGGGAGGGATTTCCATAGTCATGCTTGATATTTCTTATCCACAAGCTTAAAATTGTATTGGTAGTTTTAAGGTTGTAACATGCAACAATGGTACTGTTGGATAAATAAATCTCAAATCATAGTTGTTGCTACCTTAACCACACCTATTGTTTCCTTCATCACGATTGTTGTTCCCTTAGTCACAGTTGTTGTTCCCTTTGTCATAGTTGTTGTTCCCTTAGTCATACTTGTTGTTCCCTTGGCTGTGGTTTTTGTTCCCTTAGCCATAATTGTTGTTCCCTTGGTCACAATTGTTGTTCCCTTTGTCATAGTTGTTGTTCCCTTGGTCACGGCTATTATTCCCTTAGTCACAACGTTTGATCCCTTGGTCACAGTTGTTGTTACCTTAGCCACAGTTGTTGTTTCCTTAGTCATGGTTGTTGTTTCCTTAGTTGCGGTTGTTGTTCCATTAGTCACATTTCTTGTTCCTTTGGTCACTGTTGTTGTTCCCTTAGTTACAACTATTGTTTTCTAGGTCGCAACTATTGTTCCCTCTATTACAGTTGTTGCTACATAAGTCACGGTCACCCATTTTCACATTTTTGATTCAACACTTGGTGAATGGGAAATAATTTTAATGTTCTAGGTCCTCTTTCACATAATGACTGGGATGTCAATTTATCTTTGTTTATCTATAAACATAATCTTATTTTTAAGGAAT
>APFE030112264.1:105054-117496 GCA_000404065.3 Pinus taeda
TTTTCGTTTCTTTTCTGGTTTCCTAATGCATAACTCCTTAATGGTTTTTACAAATATTGGTATTTCATTTATAGCTTGGAGTAAAGGAATTTTCATGCAAACATTCTTTAGTTCATCTAGCATATGGTATTCTCGTAAGACAATTTGTCTTTCTACTCCTTTATCAATTTTGAGCCTTTTAGGAAAAGGCGGATATTTTAAGGAAATAGAAGGTTGTTCTAATAGAGGAATTATAGGATTTTGATTTATTTGGTCACCTTCAAATTTGTAGGAACATCTTCCTTTGGAGGAGTCTTTTCTTGATCAAGAAGTGTTTCTTTTTCAAGAGGTTCATCTTCTTTAGATTTTTGGAGGACAACTGGTGGTGACTTATTTTGTAAAACCCTACCAGATCTAAGTTTAACATCATTTAGACCTGATGGAGCTATCATACAAGATATAAAATTTTGACCTTCTATGTTATGGATAACCTGTTGAATTTTATTATTTGGATTTGGGAGTGGTTTAGAAGGTAGTTTCTTAGATTTTTGAGGAAATGGAGTGGATAGTAATGAAATTTGTTGATTTGGTAGTTGGGCTTGGAATTGAGGGAGTTTAATTGGTTGAGGAAGGTAATATTGAGGTGGAAACATCGGATAAAAATTTTGAAACTTTTTATATTGAGGATTTCCGCCATAATAATTTTTTCAACCTTGTTCCCAAGATGGATTTTGAGGTTGTGGCGGCCAAGATTTCCAAGGCATAGGTGCAATCCAATTATTTTGTGGTTTTGTAGAGGATTGGAATTGGGTTTTGAAGCCTTGTGTCATATTTGCTTGTTGGGCTTGTCATGGTATTTTAGCAACATAGCAAAGAGGTTCTACTTGGCTTGTTCCAGGTTCATCCTAAAATGAAACTCTAAGACCAGGTATTGAGGGACACTCATTTGTATCATGATTTTAAACAGATATGACACAGATTTCTACGCTATCAAGGGACATGCTCTAAAATCATGTTTCTTCCTACACCTAGGACATAAAATAGATAATGCAACATTTTTAGTTTTTTGGTTATCTACTTTTTCACTAAGATTGCCAAGAATATTTGTTTTGAAGTTATCAAGAAAATTACCTATTTCAGACCTACTCATTATTCCAGTTGCATATTTACTAACTCTTGACATGATTGAATCTCTTGGATTCTTACCAGTTTTAGCATTGCCTCTTGAAATATATTTACATAAATCACATATTTCACCAAATGAAAGTTGATAAATATCGCCTTTTCCCATTAAGTTGATAAGGTCAATCCACTCATATCTTATAGATTTTATGAAAAGATATTTTAATGTTTCTCCATCTAGTTCATGTATCCTAGCCTTCAAGTAAGTCTTCAAGCATCTCATCCTCCTTTTGCATCATCTTAAAGACTTCATCATTAAGGTTATGGGGCATACAACAATCTTTATATTTTTCAAGGAACACATTTTTCATTTCTTCACACGTTCTAATACTATGTGTCCCTAGTCCCATGAACCATTTAAGTGCTCCATCTTCTAGAGTAGATGGAAATTATTTTAATTTTTTAGTATCAAATAAATAATAATAGGATCTACATAATACTTCAAACTCAAAAAGAAATGTTTCTGGATCCTCAGTTCTTAAGCCATGAAAATTAGGAAGCATAGAAGGTGACATATTATTCATTGTGTTTGTGGTATCTTCATCAAATATAGGAAATCCATACATATTTGGTTATCCCCTACCTCCTTTACCACCTCATCCTCCACCTCCTCCTCTATTTCCTCCTCTGCCTCTTCCACCTCCAATCTGGGTTCACCATTTACATTGTGTACTTCTCCTTCCCCTTTCCCTACCATGGTAGATTCTTCAGAGCTAATATAAGGCTCAATGATAAGATTATCTAGCTATTCTTCTAGTTCCTCTAGTGATGGTATATCAGAATAAAATTCCTCTTCTTCATTGGGTACCTCTAGCTCTTGTCCTAAGAGTTGTTCTCCTATTGAAGAGAGAAATATCAATCCTTTTGTTGGGAATGTAAGTTCTTCAACTATAGATTTAGTAGAAGAAGTTTGTGTATCTCTAGGATGGATTTTAGATCTATGCGCCTCAGGAATTCTATGTCTACTTGCTATGGATGGAATGCGAGTGGAAATGGATGGTGTGGCACTACATGGTCTAGCGGGAGTGAGTGATGATGTTGGTTTTGAACTTCTACCTCTACTTATGAATATACCCCTAGAATACATTTCTCTATACGTTCATTCTAAATTATTTTTGGTATGATTTAACAATGGATCTACAAGATTGATATGCATATAAAATCATATTCAAGCCGGAAATGGAATCCTATATACACTTCCATAGCAACAACACCTAAATGTTGGGTAATTTAATTGATGTTAAATTACTTCATTAATTGTCAACCAAGGTTCATGTACTTATGAAGTGCATGTGCAAAATATATTCTGGGAGTTCTATTTTAGGTTTGTAAAAGATAGAAGTATTATAAATGTGGAGAAATATTAGATTGAATCAAAGTGTTCCTACGCACATGTTTCTACCATTAAAACTACTTCTTGAAAAACTGGAATCAAAATCAAACTAGACTTTTAATATATGAATTCAAGATCACAACTTCATCTAATTCTAAAATGGAAAGTTCTAACTTTAATTTCAAAAAGGAAATTCTAAATTAATTTGCAGAAGAAAAAGTTTAATTCTACTTGTAGAAAAAGCAATTATGATTCTACTAGCAAAAAGAAAATTCTAGATCCTATACTCGAACGAAAGTATAATTCTAGTTCAAAGTATTCTAGCTATCTTTGTTCTTAACAAAAGGAAATGAATCAATCCTCAAAAAAATATCAAAATTTACTAGCAATTTCAAATGGCTACTATTTTGTGCAATTGAACTTTGAAATCCATCTATTCATCATCCATGAAATTACTTGGAAGAATTAATCAAGTTATGAAACAAAAGTTTTGAAAGAAATGGATTATGGAAAGAAAATATTTTTTATTTTTATGAGTGGTCTATTTGTTATGAACAACGATAAATTAATATAGAAATTGATAAACAAAATGCATCAACATATTGCAATGAAAGAAAATAACTCGTAATGAATATAAGTAAAACATAATATACTCTTAGAACTCTCCAAGGTGGCCTCCTATTGAGTGAAAGTTCGTCACCAATTTAATTAAGTTACTTAACCATGCATTTGTTCAGAAATAGAGTATTAGATTAATCCCCAAAGTCCTCAATAATGATTGCAACAATTAACAATAATCATTATTGTATCTGGCTTTGCCTCAAGGATTTTTATAAATATTTATTGAATAATTGTTTCGAGAGTCCTAAGCCGAGACGTAACCTGACTAATCTAACAGCTAAGAAATAAAATCAAGATGAAAGTTGTTCTCCTCATGATTTTCTACTGAAAGAGAAAATCATGAGGGATTTGATCAAATGCATTGGCTTCAAAGATTTCTCAATCATTTCCATGCTTGCTTGATCTTGCCACAAACTACCTTTGAAATATGCCAAATTTCACTTTTGGTTTGACTTCTAAATCTCTCGATCCATGTGGTTTTCCAGATCATCTAGACAGGTGGATATCCATATACTAATCATTTCCCAATTGTTGGTGCCTTTTATTCATTCTTTAGTGCACTAGAACCTGTTTAACCATGGAGATAACTACAAAATTCTTAGTTAGTTACAAATAAACGAGATTCAGTAGTTGTATAAATGTTTAAATTATATTTCAAAGAGAAATAAAAAATTATAAAACATGGATGATCAATAATTTTTTGGATGCTTCAAAATAGTTACTATGACCTTTTGAATAGAAACAACAACAAAATTATTATGGAAAGGATTAAAAGGGAGGTAAAGGATTGTCAAAAAGAGAACAATTCTGGACTTCAACAGATATCAACATCAAGTCAAGTAAGAATCATTATCCTGAAGGCCTATAGATCGAACATGCCTGCTATCATCATTATAGTTTACATATTTCCCTCATATATGAAGTTTCTTCTGTTATGGCCTAAATCTACCTCAGGATGAGAAAGGCAAGATCTAGGGTAAAATCAAACCATGCTTAACCTGGTAGCTAGCCCTACCAGGTCGGGAAAGGGCTCTCTCTTTGTCAATATCAGAAAGGATTGCTAATAAAAGCTTGAGATCATTGATGTAATGACTAATTTTAGGCTAGGTATGTGAGCTAAGGAGTTTGACTGAATTTAATTTTGTTTTGCTGGCTCAAATGTGAAAGGCAGATTTGGGTCCAGGGAATGGAAACAGTCTTGTAGAGATCTCTATGGGGCAAGGTAGACAAATGGTTTAGCACTTCAAATTGAGCGAGATGGAGAGATTTAGACTGGTGAGGAGTTGGAGAGGGCATGAAAGTATCAGGGATCCTCTTCAAATAGCTGAAAACATAAATAACTAAACAAACCCTAGGTAGAGCACTACAACTCCAATGAATTCTACCTTTATCCTTGTTTGATTTAGTTAAGATGAGCAAAGAGAGATGATGGCATACATAAAACACATGTAAACTTACAATTACAAAAGGAAAAACAATACCAAATCAAGTTTCCACAAGAATCCCATAAAGTGTTGCAAACCCTGGTCTATTCCTTAGCCAAACTGTTAAAATGAGTGTACAATAATGCTCAAAGCATTCACAAGAGTCCAACCTTTACAAATGACTGAAAAACTACTAGATATAGGCAAAAAAAAACTCATGCTAGGCTTTAGGGGTCGATTTCATGAGTTTAGGAGCTGTTTCATCAAGATCTAAACTAAGAACTGAAAAGTACGCAATGGAACAGCTTGCCTCTAAAACCTAGGAAATTGATTCATTCAGTTTCAAACTACCTTTTCATGATGTATCTACATATATGAGTGAAAATTCAAAATTTTTACATCAAAGTCCATCAAGTTACATCAAATTACATCATGATTTTGACTATGAGAGAGATAAAAGTCAAATTGAGAAAAAACTAGCCGAAAAACAGAGTTTTTTTGGCCAAAATGACAAAATTTCATCCTGTGTGTCGCACTAATTTCCCTATGCACCGTGCTACTTTGGAGTTGCTTTTGGAGGTCTTCCCATGCACCCAATTTTCTCCAAGTGGGCTTGTTGGAAAGGTCTTACTATCTACGTTCCATAACAAGTGGAATTTCTAAATTCGGTCTTCATTTGCCCCTTCAAAACGGAGTTCTCCCAACATTACTTCCTTTATGTCCAAAAAGGGGCAGAAAGGTCATTTTTTAGGTGTTTTTGATCTTTTTGGAAGCTCAGAACCTGTCAAAATTTCTAGGCCATGTGAGGGAATTCATATTTTTCCATGAGAAATCCAAAAATGCCAAGTTTTCCTCGAAAGGAGGTCTCTAGAAAAAGTGACAGAAAAACCTTTTTTTTAGGCCAAAAATTCAAAATTTGCAAAACGTTTCCCAAATTTCTTGAAATTTGGGCTAAGTGTTCCTCATCAAGTGTTGTGTTGGGCTAAGGAAGCCTCAGCCAAGATCTAGAGTCTATCTTTCTCTTTTCTCTTCCTTATGGCTTTCTTCAACTTGGCCTTCAAAATCTTGATTCTCACTTGGCACACATTGTTTCTTGCCAAGTAGTGGTATGCCATGTTCCTCAACATATTTTTTTTGTTGTTGGCCTTCTCAACATCCTCTCCAAGTGTAATTTTTTCCTCTCAAGCCAAGATTCACGATCAGCTTGAATTTCTTTTTCAAGTGGTGTCAAATTGGTTTTCCTCCTCTTGGTAGCTTGCCGGTTTGCTTTCATGTTTTTGAGCTCCATGATGGCTTGCTGATAAGGCTTTTGGGGAGTGAAAGGGTTTAGGGAATGATATTTAGGGTTTTGGGATAGCAATTAGGGTTTGGGGTAATGAGATTATGGATTAAGGCTAGTAGTCTTAGGGGTATCGGGAATATCGAATGAATAAATATGAATGAAATAGGAGGGAGAAAATGAAGTGAGTGGGTGAGGTAGTGAGGGAGTGAAAATGATAGGAATAGAATTTAGCAGCGAAAATACAAGTTTGTAAACCTTAGGCAGTGTTTTTTAATAAGTAATGCAAGGATCTAGGGTTTTAGGTTTTTCCCATTAAATCACCATGAACACTAAGATAAACTCATTCATTGGCCATGAAGGAGTGTTAACTTACTTGGGAAATGAAAAATTTAGAAATTTGAGAGTATTTGAGGAATATGTGAGTGATTTAGGGCCTTATAGTCCTGTGCATAGTGCCACCTCACAATTGCACCGCGCTACCTCAATGTGTCATGCTTGTTATAAAAATACACTGTAAATCATTATCCAATGCGCCACACTTTTTGCGGGACACTTTTGGAGGCCTTCTCGGTATCCAAATTGGGCATAGGATAGCAATTTGGAAATATTATTGTGTCTAATTTCCAACGCAACTTGAATGTTTCAATTTGAAGTTAATTTGCCATTTCAAAAGTCAAATCTCCCAAGACTGGTCAAAATGTGCAAAATGAGGCTACCTAAAGGCAGAGTGCTGTTGCAGTCAACTTTTGAAGGTCTTCCTCAACTCCAAATTGAGCTCCAGATAGCTCATTGGAAAGAGACACATCAAAAAAGTCATTTGACCAACCAAGATAGGATAAATCTTGATTTTACCAAGGTCACTTCAAAGGTGCATCAATTCTCCTCAGGCAACTGTATTTTTGACATTTCTCTAAAACCATGACACCTGTGTAAGAAGTGAAGGAGGTTTTTCTTCCTTGCCCTATTGTGGAAAAAAATGTCTCTCATTTTTCCCAAATTCATCTTTTCTTGCTCAGAAACATCATTGGAGTAAAACCTATCACAATGTGTGGAACAGGGGATTTGTCGAAATGAAGTGAAATGAAAGGGATAAGGGGCTTGTAAATTCTTGAGAAAAATTTTGGAAGTAGGGAGGGATGTTAGGAAGCAGGCGAAAGTGGAATTTCAAATATTGAGTGAGGGGAAGGGGTCCAAAAGGGCAAAATACGGGCCTAGCCTAGAAAATTGTCAAGTTGTAGCAAGAAACTAGGGTTTGTATGAAAATGAGGAATTTGAGGGATATCAGTGATGGGAAGTGTTTAACGAGGTACATTAAGGATAGGGGAAGGTGTATGAACATCAGGATACAAGTTTTGCTGATAATTTGACCATCCAAGAGAAATTACCTTCAAAACCCCAGGAGAGGGAAATGAACCTTACCTAGGCGCAACTGAAGCATGAACAAGGTGTAAAATGACCCATTAGAACATGACATGATGATGAAAACCCTCTGAATCATGGTAAACTCAGCTGAATTGTGACATGGGCCAAAATTTGGACAACTTTAAAAGGAGTGAAAACAAACCCTAGACATAATACCTAGTGACCAAATTTTGCTTGAAGACTCACTGAAATGACAAAATTTGACCTTGACACCCTAAAATCACTTTGTAAGAGAATGTTTGATCACTGGAGGAAGGTTTCAAATACTGACACTAATAGCTTCTTCAAGTTTTATTTGAAAATTTATGATGTTGAAGAAAAATTCTCCAAGGGATTAGATTTGAGGATTCATACCTAATCGAGGTCCTCTTTGACCTCTTCTCCGTCTACCAAAATTGATAGGAATTCCCTCTCTAATGTACCATCTATATTTGAGTTTGCAATCTTGTCTTATATTATCTTTGTTGTGACAAATATATCAACGTCGAGCTTCAACACTTGTGGAAATGGTTGAGTCGTTCTTCTCATTTTTTCCACATGTATCCATCTAGGTACTTAATCATATCCTATATACCTTACCACATAATAGGATATACAATGCTACACTTTGTGCTAAAATGTTGTGCATAAGAAACAATAACCAAATAATTTATTGTGATACCTCTATATAGAAGATCTCGACCTACTGAAGTTACTCCTTGGAGGAACCAAAGTTCGCTTGTTGATCAATCTTCATTGGTAACACTTTCAGTACTTTCACTATCACTTTGTTCTTTTGAACAAAAATTAATTTTCTTACTGGCTTGCTTCTTATTTTGATACTTAGGTTTGAATCTTGACTCATCATCATTATCATTCATCTTAGCATAAGGAAATTTACATGAATAATGACCTATTTGTCCACATTCAAAACATTTGAAAGGAAGCTTACCTTTGAACTTGTCGGTTCCTCTCTTCAACTTTTGCACAAATTTGGTTTCTTCCTCAATGGAGGAATTGTCTATTTGAATAAAATGAGAGAAAATCTTATCCTCATTTATATTATCATCATGGATTTTCTTGGTCCTTGATTCATCAAGTATGTATACATTATTATTAGTTTTGATAGCTTTAGCGACTAGCTTTCATGTGGCTGAATTTTGAATCTCCTATTTGGAGTTGAATACGACATCAAAACCTTGATCACATATTTTACTGAAACTCAAAATATTATGCTTTAATCCCTCTATATAAAAAATATCTTGTGCTTTGGATCTTCCGTTATCAATGGTAGTCGTACCTTTTCCAATGATTTTGGTAGATGCATTGCTTCCAAACTTTACTTTACCTCCATCTATTTTGTTAATGTTGATAAACTTAATTTGATCCCCTAACATGTGCCTCAAGAAACCATCATCGACATACCACTTATCCTTACTTATGAGCATATAATATGAGGTCACCATTTTCTTCTTTTTGAGTGACCTTATAACATGTGGCCTTGTGTTCAAAATAATCACATAGTGTGATAAAAAGTAACTTCCTTATGACCAAATGAATGACACAGAAAGGTTGTCCTTCGCTACTTACTTTTATTTGAACATAATTCTGAGTTTTCATAGTTGACTAGCTTGTTGTATTTGTATCTTCTTTGAGATGGGAAATTATTTCCTTCTCTTCTAGTTGTTTTTTCAGTTTCCCCCAGTGACTTCTTGACTTCATCAAGTTGCTTTTTCAATATTTCATTTTTCCTTTTGACCGTCTCCAACTCAAATTCTAGGAGCATAACAAATGTTTCATCTAAGTCTATGTTGCTTTGATCCATCTTCTAGTAGTTAACTATTCTTGAAGATGATCTTCTCTGATTCCACTTGTTGGCCAAAAATTCACAATGATAAGGGGTGTGGGTGAATCCGTGTGAGAGAAATTTTATCATTTCATAACTTTTTATAATCAACCAATCTATAGCATTGATTCATAACCATAATCATCAAATCATTAGAAATATTAATGCATCATAAATCTACCATCATACCAATAATACATCATCACATCATAAGAGAGATTATTTTTGCATGGAAACCCATCTGGAAGAAAACCACAAATCCTTCTTTGTCTTCTTCATTTCATTAAATATATTTGTAGGTTATAACTTGCTAGAGGAAACTACCCCCAAGATATGTAAGTTGCCACTTGCAATAGGCTATAACCTAATTGAGGCATCAGACTTGAAAGAATGAAAAAAACTATTCATTGTAGGCTGGAACCTAATTTAGGCTCCAACATTGATGATGAGTAGGCTCAAACCTACTCTAGGCTCCAACCTCGAAAAATGAGTAGGCTCCAACTTTCTCTAGGTTTCAACATGATTGAGGCTCCAACCTAAGTGGAGGAACCAACCTCTTTCTTCAACTTCCTTGTGGACCTCTATTTCATACCATTTCAAAATTAGATCCACTGTCATAATATATCATTGAATCATAAGTAATATCATCATATGCAACTTGTAATCTATGTCATTACATAGTCCACAATCACTGTCACAACCTACAATCACTACCACTTTAATAACTTGCAACCATTGGCACTACAATAGCCTAAAACCACTATCAAAACTATTTTTATAAGCTATCATACAAATAACTATCACTAGCTATCATGTTGTTTCCCATACTCTGCTTCTACCAATTCAACAACCTAGTCACTCAATCCCCTTCTCAGAAACTATGTTCACTATGCATTCAAGAACCATTGGACCCTACTAATAGCCCCTCAAAACATACAAAATGTATTATGGTAATCAAATAAGTGTGAAAATGCCATCATACGCCTCTGGTTAGATTCACCTCTAAGACCCAATTTCCCGTCTTCTACTAGAAATCAATTTGGACAAATAATGACCTCAAAAACTCAAAGTAACCATATAAAGCTATATATGAATTTAAATGTGCCATAGTTTTCCCTTTTATGGGTGTGCTAGATAGAATCCCCAATTTTTTCATCAATGCTACAATTTGTACACCACTAGTGCATTATTTATGTGACAAAATGGTAGCCATATTTTAAAATACAATATAAACAAACCTATCATGTCACAGGGGTTGACCTGTGACCTTGGGTAGATAGTGCACAAGTCTTACCAACTCAACTGCCTTGGTGTCACTTGAAATTTGATGTATCCCTAATCGTTTTTTTATGAGAGTGCTACCTTAAAACCATTGCCACTCCAACTTTTTCCCACGAGTTCCACATTAATCCATATGGAAACATTCTATGCATACAACATTTTTTGGATCATTGTGATAGGATTGACGTCACTTGAATATATAGGTGAGGAAAAATAGAGCCACTGTGGCTTAGCCTCTTATGTGCATGGTCCTTCATGGCTCATCGTTACAAGGTAAACATCGCCTAAATGTATGTGTGGACTGTGTTAATGCCATTTTTACAAATAAGTTCAAAAAATAGAACACAATCACTATGTACAAAGTGAAAATGACCATAATCAGTAACCAGAAGAACTCCTTGTAACGTTGCTTAGATACATATGTGAGGGCTGAATCATGCCACTGTGACCAATGTTCCACCAATAAAATATAGTGTTTTTTTACATGCAAACCAAACAAACCAAATATAGATAGCCATAACCGAAACTAAATGAACTCCTTTACAATAATGTTCTCAGACTCCTATAATTGATATTTGTATCTTCGAATGTTTTCTTGTGTTTGAATGATGGATAAGCTCTTATATTTATAGTATGTAAGCGGTCTCGAGGGTTGGGTCAAGTCGACCATGGGCCACATTGTCATGGGGTTACAAACCAAAGATTTTCCCAACGTAAAATGGATAGGGCCAACCATGTGACCCTTCTTCAACTTTCCATATGACCATGAACTAAAAAAACTATCATATATTTTTATTTTGGCCCAAAATGACCACGTGACCACCCCATGTGACCTAGGGTTCACTAGTCATTTGCATGATGAATTTAGTATGATGTAATCATGCCATCTGGTAGCCTATGAGGGGTGTCATGTGTCACCTCTTTTGAAATTTTCCACAAATAAAAGTGTGCCAAATATCCCTTCCATGTTGCAGCCTTTGGTGGTGCCACATCACTATGATGACATCATCTACTGATTTATCATGCTGGATGTGCTACTGATTATGAAAGAGTTCCATTTATCCTTCATCGAAATGGTCCACATCATTGTCAAATGATATGTTGCATGTGGCATTATTTGGTTAGGTAGATATGGCTAGTTAAACATTGTGCAATTATGATATCATCCATCTGTTGAAATATTATGGGTGTCATTGGTTGGCCTGAGATTTTCATTCTACTAAATGGTGTTAAATGGTGCATAGGTTTGGGTTACTGAGGCTATAGATTTATATGTCAATGGTGGATCTTCCCTGAACATGCACACTTGTTAACACATTTGATATTAGGTGTTTCCCCTAAAGTTTTGGTCCCTTAATTAATATTGAAAATCCAATTGGCCATAACTTCTCATCTAGGAGGATTTTTTCTTAGAAGGATTTTAGTAAAGTCTTATTGGATATCACAGAAAAGGACTCAGACCTGTCTCCTTGCAGCCTCGACATACATATGATGAGAAGGATCTTAGTAACACTCACTGTCTCGGCATACATTCTAGATGCATTCATAGTCTTGGTGATCACTGTCTCAACATACTAAACATAGTCATAGTCGTGGTATATTTGTGATGCATTGTCAACATACATTCTAGACATAGTCCTGATCCTAGCATAGATGTAATCATGGTAGTTATAAGGTCATGATCTTGATCTTGGTACAACTATGATATCTTAGTGTAGAGATCTCATTGTCCTAATGAAGATCTTGGTGGCGTGGCAATGATGCAACAATGATCTCAGTGTAGCAAATATGCAATAGTTAATGATCTCAATGGTACAATAGTGAATGCCTCGGTGTTGTAGCAGGGATGACTTTACACTTCAGTGGTAGTGATGATGATCTCAGCAATGACAAAGAAGAGGATTGGTGTCTTGGTCTTGGAGTGGCCAAATAGGTGAAGGGTCATTGTATTGGTATTTGTCAATTGGAATCTCTATAAGAAGAATTGTGTGCGGGTTTTCCTCTCAAAGAGAGAGTTTTTCGCCCTGGCATAAATCCAACATCTTGTGTCCTTATCTATTTTGTTTTGGTAACTATTTGATGAACTAAGAAGA